>JAJGOT010000711.1:145000-324942 GCA_022457155.1 Cladopsammia gracilis | reverse complement strand
GGGTATATATATATAAATAAAAATTTCGCAGTTAAATACCTCTATAGAGAAAATTAAAAATTTCGCAATTAACTTTCTCAGTGAAAATAAAAAAGCGTTTACGTTCAATTTTCTCTTTATATTACAGAGCGAAAACTTCGCCTTTAATTAACTGCGAAATATTGCCTCTGTATATATATATATATGCAGAGCGAAAAATTCGCCGTTAATTTACTGCGAAATATTGTCTCAGTATATATATATATGGAGGGAGAAAAATTCGCCGTTAATTAACTGCGAAATTTTGCCCCTGTATATATATATATATGAAGAGCGAAAACTTCGCCGTTAATTTACTGCGAAATATTGTCTCTGAATATATATGCAGAGCGAAAAATTCGCAGTTAATTTACTGCGAAATATTGTCTCTGTATATATATATGGAGGGAGAAAAATTCGCCGTTAATTTACTGCGAAATATTGCCTCTGTATATATATATATATATATATATATATATATATATATATATATATGCAGAGCGAAAAATTCGCAGTTAATTTACTGCGAAATATTGTCTCTGTATATATATATATGCAGAGCGAAAAATTCGCCGTTAATTTACTGCGAAATATTGTCTCTGAATATATATGGAGGGCGAAAAATTCGCAGTTAATTTACTGCGAAATATTGTCTCTGTATATATATATATATATATATATATATATATATATATATATATATATATATATATATATATATATATATGCAGAGCGAAAAATTCGCAGTTAATTTACTGCGAAATATTGTCTCTGTATATATATATATATGCAGAGCGAAAAATTCGCCGTTAATTTACTGCGAAATATTGTCTCTGAATATATATGGAGGGCGAAAAATTCGCAGTTAATTTACTGCGAAATATTGTCTCTGTATATATATATATATATGGAGGGAGAAAAATTCGCCGTTAATTTACTGCGAAATATTGCCTCTGTATATATATATATATATATATATATATATATATATATATATATATATATAAACAAACAGAGAAACAACATAAATAGTGTTTCACGCAGTCGTAGGAGTGCTCGATGCAAATATATGCAGAGCGAAATACAATTTTAGATAGAAAATTTCTAGAGACAGTTACTCGAGTTTCACGCACTAAGCGATCATCAGACTGTGCCGTTGGAGGCGGTAGAAATAAAATTTAAACTAAATTAAGGAGGGCGGTTGGAATGATCCCGCTTCTGATTGGCTGCATAGAACTTATTTTCATGCCGGCATTTCGTAATCAACTCAGATCTCTTGTTGAGGAGTGATGACCTGTCGGCAGTTAAGATGCATAGCTTCTCAGACAAACATAGATTGCATCGGGAAGGATGACCCTTGTAAGCACTTGCTCGTTCCGGTGATACAAAGGTTTATATCGGGATGACAGAACATAGTTTCAAAACAAGGTACAACAACCACAAGCTTTCGTTCAACCACCGCAAACACTCGCACGACACAGTTCTCTCAAAATACATCTGGGATCTAAAGGACAATGGCACCGATTACTCCATCAAATGGTCCATTATTAAACGAGCAAGTGCTTACAAGGGTCATCCTTCCCGATGCAATCTATGTTTGTCTGGTCTGAGAAGCTATGCATCTTAACTGCCGACAGGTCATCACTCCTCAACAAGAGATCTGAGTTGATTACGAAATGCCGGCATGAAAATAAGTTCTATGCAGCCAATCAGAAGCGGGATCATTCCAACCGCCCTCCTTAATTTAGTTTAAATTTTATTTCTACCGCCTCCAACGGCACAGTCTGATGATCGCTTAGTGCGTGAAACTCGAGTAACTGTCTCTAGAAATTTTCTAAATTTTCTGTCTCTAGAAATTTTCTATCTATTGTCTCTGATATCTTTTTCTATCTAATATGCAGAGCGAAAAATTCGCCGTTAATTTACTGCGAAATATTGTCTCTGAATATATATGGAGGGCGAAAAATTCGCAGTTAATTTACTGCGAAATATTGTCTCTGTATATATATATGGAGGGAGAAAAATTCGCCGTTAATTTACTGCGAAATATTGCCTCTGTATGTATATATATATATATATATATATATATATATATATATATATATATATATATATATATATATGCAGAGCGAAAAATTCGCAGTTAATTTACTGCGAAATATTGTCTCTGTATATATATATATGGAGGGAGAAAAATTCGCCGTTAATTTACTGCGAAATATTGTCTCTGTATATATCTGGAGGGAGAAAAATTCGCAGTTAATTAACTGCGAAATTTTGCCTCTGTATATATATATGCAGAGCGAAAACTTCGCCGTTAATTTACTGCGAAATATTGTCTCTGAATATATATGGAGGGCGAAAAATTCGCAGTTAATTTACTGCGAAATATTGTCTCTGTATATATATATGGAGGGAGAAAAATTCGCCGTTAATTTACTGCGAAATATTGTCTCTGTATATATATGGAGGGAGAAAAATTCGCAGTTAATTTACTGCGAAATATTGTCTCTGTATATATATATATGCAGAGCGAAAAATTCGCCGTTAATTTACTGCGAAATATTGTCTCTGAATATATATGGAGAGCGAAAAATTCGCAGTTAATTTACTGCGAAATATTGTCTCTGTATATATATATATATGGAGGGAGAAAAATTCGCCGTTAATTTACTGCGAAATATTGTCTCTGAATATATATGGAGGGCGAAAAATTCGCAGTTAATTTACTGCGAAATATTGTCTCTGTATATATATATATCGAGGGAGAAAAATTCGCCGTTAATTTACTGCGAAATATTGCCTCTGTGACAGTGTATGCCCTGGGAATGAATTTGTTCTTAGCCAATCACCGAGCAAATTTGAGGTACGCAGCTCTTCACCAGATTACATGAAGGGGTTTCTAACATATGTGAAACGTCTGGCGAAATATAGACCTTATCGTGTCCATCCATAATATATTTATGCGTTGCGTGAAGAGCAACAATGGAGGAACGCCAAACGACGAATAGAGGTGTGATAGCTGAGCACATGGTCGAGTATAAGAGTAGGTTAGCGGTTCGAAGGATGATGAGTCAAAGCCGTCGAAAGCCGAAAAAGTGTCCGTACCTGGCCGCTTAATTACGTTCGGGACAAATTAACATCGACCTACGGTAGGTCGGACACCTTGTTGAGAATGTTTAACGTAATGTCAACACTTAGAATTTCATTTTCAATGAATGTTTAAGTGTAAAAAAGAAAATCTAAAATCCCCACTAAGGATTGAACCTGCGACCTCAGCTAGGCTTAGGCTTACATAGCCTACCGTACCACTGTACCACCTAGCTTCTCGGGTTGCTTAGTCCTAAATTTAACTATATAAACTGCTACTCCTAACCTCAACTGAACGCTTTCCAGTTACTCCGTTATATAACTCTCAATAAAGTGTCCAACCTCCTGTTAATTTGACATAACCGCTTAATACAGGATGACTCTAGTAAGAGGTGAATTCTGTAAACATGATTTCGTCAAGGCAACCGTAATGAGGGCTGACCGCTTACAAGAGTGTCCCCTCGGAGAGCTTTGACTGTTTAAATGTCATTAAGATAAGTGATTTACATTATCAATTTCGGTTTGATTGTCTTTTTAAAATGCAATTGGGTGGATGAAAACAAAATTGAGACCCGTGTAGGGGTGATATTGTATAATTACAATGATAGAAATACCTGTGAGAAATCGAAACAAGAATTATGTTGTAAGTTTTGATAATTGGCAGGTAATCAATTTTTGTCCATTTTTTTTCCTGTCCAGAACAATACAATACAGAAGTGGATGGTCCTGGCCTTGACGGTCGATAATGATGTGTTATTTCAAATTTCGTCAGGGAAGGGGCGGGGGGGGATACCAACCACACATACTGTCCCTATAAGCAAGATGCTTGGTTGCCAAAATAGTTTCACTCCCTGCGCGGTCTACAATATCATTTCCACCCTTGACAGACCACAATGCAATTTTGTCGTTCTATGGCCCTATCTACATGAAAAGCAGATGATCCTAGTTTACATGCATAAACACGGCATTCAGGATCAACTTTTCATTTGGTTTTTGGTGAAAAATTCGACAGGATGGCCCCAGGACCTTTGAGTTTGGCACGGTTGCAAAGCAAAGATAACCTTGGGGTTACTGAGGCCTTTCACGTGGAACTCGGTTGATCCTGGCACCAGGAACATCCTACCTGTCAGATAGGATAAACCTAGCATTAGGATAATCATTAGGGCCAAATGCAACCCTTTGCTTGTAAACTGAAAGTAGAAAACATGTTGCACTCGGATGATCCCAGCACTAGGATCATCCCCTTTCCATGTAAATAGGTCCTATGTCTGTTCACGCAGTTAGCGTCTTATGGAGCTGTCACATCAAGCTAGGTTAGAAGGTTAAGTGAGTAATGCGAGTTACGAAATAAAAACAATTAATTTACGGCATGGAATCACATAATAATTCAGTAATATTTCTGTGTGTGGTGCCTGACTAGTCAACCGGTTTTGCTCGAATAATGCTCTATTTTACGATTGGGGGGGGAGGGGGCGTAGGCCCCCCAGCCCCTCCCCCTCGTACGCCAAATTATCGAGCAAGATCACATTAAACACCCCCTCCCCCGATTAGAATAAAGACAATCAGAAACCAATAAGAACAGGTGCAATGTACTTATAATAAATAATTTTAATCATGTGTGCATAAAATGCGTTAAATGGTTACACGTTTTGGAGATTGAAAGCATAAAAATTGAGTTATGTTTTTTGACCGAGATGCACGCACAGAAAAATGATCTATAGCGCGCGCAAATGACGCGTAATGTCCAATTACATCGTCCAATTACAAACACAATCAAAGCACAACTTCTCAATCGCGTTTTAGGTGAACTTTATTATTTTATTTGACCATGTTGCAATGTTTCAATCAAGATGAAACTTCGAGACAATGTTGCTCATATTATAAAAAAACGACTATAACAGTTTGAAAAAAATCTATCTCGCGGTTTTTGAAATATGTAGAAATGTGCTAAAACTACAATATCAAGAACTCAGTCAAAAAACTACGGTTTCCTATAGAAAATCGAATCTCCAAAACTAAAACGAGAAACGCTTTCAAACTTTCATAGTTTCATCTCATACTATAAACACATTTTGACGTAAATTTGAGATTGAGAAATTAAACTTTTATAAGCTTAATTGAGGATTCTGTAGATGTGCTCATACAAATGCAAAATCACAAGTTCGAAATGTTTTTCTGATTTACTCAAAATCGGCTTGACAAAAGTTTCTAATTTTTAGATATTTTGTTTGCCATATGTCATAGTTTATCGTAATAGTTTTGATTTTTCTAGATGCCATCGCAATCGCTGGGAATTTAGACTCAAGTGATTTCAATGTTTCTCGTTTATCTCCGCAATTTTAAATCCGATTTACAAAATTGTTACACTATTATAAACTTCAAACTTTGTACAATACTTTGTATAAGTTTCATACTAATTCAATAAAGAAAAGTTAGTTAAACGGCCGCTTAAAAATGGTCGGTGCGGCTGCATGGAAACTGGAGGGAAACACCTTAAGTCTTATATATACCAAACGTGAACATAGTAATATATGTAGGGTTGTAGGAAATTCTGTCGTGACACCTAAGTAACGCTCTTTTACCGGAAGTGAAAATAGTCGGAAGTCACTAAACAGGAAGTGTAAATGGCAAATACCTCAACCGGAAGTCAACAATTTAAAATATGCGTGCATAAATTTGCATGCAAAATCGTGACACAAAAAATAAAAATAATAAAAACAAGAGGCTGCAAGCAGCCTATACTCATGCGCATGCGTAAGAAAGTTTTATGATACAGTGTATATATATATATATATATATATATATTCATATATATATATATATTCATATATATATATATATATAAACATGATAAGAAGATGTCCGACATGGAGAAGAGTTTATCCTTTCATTCAGTCATCGTTCCTGCATACCACGTTGTTTACTATTGAATGTTTTGTAAATGAAGGCTGTACCACAATGAAGCCAGTGATTCTTCTACGTCTTATATATACCTAACGTGAACATTAGTTGTGTAAGTAGGGATGTAGGAGACGCTGTCGTGACGCTTCAGTAACGATGTTTTACCGGAAGTGAAAGTAGCCGGAAGTCACTAAACAGGAAGTATAAATGGCAAAGCTATGAACCGGAAGAGCACAATGTAAAATATGCGTGCATAAATTTGCATGCAAAATCGTGACACAAAAAAAAATAATAAGAAGAAAAACCGAGGCCATTTTATAACTCATGCCGCTACGCGCATGAGTAACAAGAAAAACGGAGCCGAAACCTTACCTCATGCCGCTTCGCGCATGAGTAATAACAATCTAAACCCTTAAAATCCCGATTTTACTACTCGTAGAGTTCGTGTTCCGAAAGTAACGAGGGTCGTTACTTTCAGAACTTAACGGTATCTGTTTGCCTATAATTGTTTTCAAATGAACGCTACAAGAAACGTTCAACTGCTATGCGCAAGGCGAATGGACGGAAAACTGACAAGAAACATTACGGTTCCCTTTATGATTGACAGCTGCGAATTCTTGGCTTTCACATGACGTCATAAAAATTAAAAATCTAAAGAAAACGTCCTACAAAGCTGTTTCTAACAAAGTATGTGGATACAAGTGTTATAATCTTTCACAAAAAGTTTCAGGTTTTAACGATGTTTTGCTTCCGATTTACAAAGGTTTTAAATGTGTCACGCAATGCGTCACGCTATTTCAGAAAAGCCGCGAAAATAAACAAAATTGAATCAGCTGAAAGTTATTGTTTGCATTATAAGTGCTTATAAACCGAGTTAATTGAGCTTATAGCAAATACAATATTTTTGGATGTGATTTTTGGTGTAATTAAGACTTTGAATTTTTGGCCGCCAGATGGCCGCTCCATACATTTCTTACTAAAAATATCTAATACTCGTTCGCCTATAACTCTTGAACGAAATGCTTTTGCGCTTCAAAATTTGGCCAAGATGTGTAGTTTTAAACTCTTTACAATTCCATAAACATTTTGGATTCGAAATCTATTTTTTAATGCTTCTGAATTTTGATATGACGTAAGTGAAAGCCAAGAATATACAATGCACGAGAGTAAAGTCACGCATACTAACTAAGAGGTTATTCACGGGTACTATTGTGAAAAATCATGGCCAGTGGTGAAGCTCCCGCCATTGTTATAGATAACGGTTCTTGTACATCTAAGGTTGGTTATGCCGGAGATGATGCTCCTCGCATCATTTTCCCCTCCATCGTTGGTCATCCTAAACGCTATGATGCTAGGGTTGGCAAGAGTTGGTTACACTGTTTCATCGGCGGCGACGCTGAGTTCAAAAGAAGTGATCTCGATATTATACATCCCATCGAAAACGGCATCGTTACAAACTGGGATGACATGTATCAGGTAATTGAGTTTTATTGAAGAAGGCTTTCTTCCCGTGGGCTCTTGCTAACAGGGGAATTTATTCTACTTTGCCATAGATTTGGCATCATATTTTAAACAAACAGTTCTGTGAGGATACCAAGGATTGTCCTGTCCTGCTGACAGAAGCTCCATTGAATCCAAAACCTAACAGAGAAGAGACAACTAAGGTACGTACAAATGTCATCTGTAGATTTTCTTGTGTCATATATAAGTACTAGCTAAATAATGTATTTAATATTGGTAAGTTTTTTTTTTCTGTTAATATTGGTAAGTGTTTCAAACGCGTTGATTGATGCATGCGCTACGTACTAATACTTGTGATAAATATACATCCGTTTATATTATCCGTTATTAGGCCACTTTCGATATATTAAAATTCAACCTGATAATGAGGCTTAGAAGACATAAAGAAAAGAAATGAATATTAAATATTTGTTTTAGTTCCTTTTTTTTGTCCTCTAGGCCTCACTATCAAGTTGAATTTTAATATATGGAAAGTGGCCTATTCAAAACTCTATCGTCACGCAATCGTTCGTGGGGAAGAAATGATTGCGTTACGAGCCCAACAGACTTCTCTGTAGAAGGATCCATGTTGATAGTTTGGCCATTGTCAGAACTTTGAGGTCAGGAAATCTACTATCTGTATCAATGAGCCATTAATAAGAAATCTCCCTTAAGTGAACCCTACAATATCAGTCGATCGCACATGTCTTTGTAAGACGTTTGCAAGTGTTTGAATCGATCCTTGATATTCGACAGGCCCTGCGTCCGTAGATCATAGCTCTTTTTCTACGTTCCCTCGCGACAAGACGTGGAGCTCAGTGGACGAAAATATGCATCTCGTTAAATACTCACGGCAGTCAAACGTGACGCGCCTGCGCAGTTCCCGTCAAAATTTTGCAAACAAACAACATGCAACTCGTTTCCAGGTGCAGCCTTCTTTTCCCGCACATGGAGCGGCAGAAATAACCCAGAGACGACGTAGTTTGTACTCACAAACGTTTACTGAATGGGTCCTATTTTAATCGCAGTGAGTTTTTTAATGTATGTTTTTTAATGTATGTATCGCTTTCGTTTCACCAGATTATGTTCGAGACCTTTGATGTTCCCGCTTTGTACATGGCAACACAGGAAGTGTTGGATCTTTACTCTTCCGGTCGCACAACTGGTATTGTGTTTGACAGCGGTGATAGTGTAAGTCACGCAGTTCCGGTATATCAAGGTTACTCTCTTCCCCGTGCCATCCTCCGCCTTGAATTGGCTGGTAGCCACGTGACCGAGTACCTTGGAAGTCTACTGAGGGAGCGGGGTGACCCATCTACCACCACATCTGAGTTTGAGACAGCGCGAAAGAGTAAGGAGAAACTGTGTTACGTTGCTGCGGACTTTGAGCACGAACTGAGTATTGCTGATTCCAACACCACAATAAACCAAAGCTATGAACTCCCTGATGGTCGCTCTGTCGATGTTGGAAGTGAGAGATTCCGTGCACCGGAGTGTTTGTTCAAGCCTTCCCTCATTGGTAAGCCGGATACTCCAGGAATCCACGAGATCACCTTTAATGCGATCAGAAAATGCGGTGTTGAGTTGATCGCAGACTTGCTTCATGACATAGTGCTGTCTGGTGGCTCAACCTTATTCTCGGGGATAGAAGAAAGAATGAAAAAGGAAATAACCTCCCTAGCTCCTCCAAGTCTTCGTCGTCGAGTTAGAGTTATTGCTCCTGCTGAACGTAACCTTGCTGCGTGGATAGGAGGATCAATCCTTAGCTCACTATCAACCTTCCAAGATATGTGTATCTCAAAACAAGAATACGACGAGAGTGGTCCTTCCGTTGTTCATCTTAAATGCTTCTAGTAAACATCTTTCGCTTTCTAATTCAGGGGCGTAGCTAGGACTTTTTCAAGGGGGGGGGGGGGGGTCACACTGTGTCACACCCAGGGTACTTCGACCCAAAACTGAGATGGGTGATCGACGGACAGTTTGAAGGTGTCCTCTAAAAGGTACCAGAAAACCGTTTTGTGGGTTGTTTTCACATTAATTTTTAACTCTAAGAGTTATCAATTATTTCTAAAACGTTGTTCCTGTCAGTATATATTTCTGGCTTAATACCCTAAAAGCTATTAAAACAACTCTGACAGTGGACATTTTCGATTCAAACACTCTTAGTTGTACCAAACCACGAATTGTGACCCATAAAACTGGGTACGACAATCGCCCCCGACACTTATTCCTCTTGAACTCGTTAAATAATAACTAATCGTGTACGTAAAGATAGAGAAGCATATCTTATTATCTGTAATATTATCTGTAATATTATCTGTAAGACCCTGAAGAAGAAAAGCTGTGCCTTTCGAAATATTGGATATTTCACAAATATAATCGTTCCCGTACCGTTTATCAGCCTTGCTTTTTTATCAAATCGTTTGATTCATTATTTTATAGCTGATTAGATCCTTTACTACAGGATCCGGTGCTTCTATTTCGTCACGGTGGTCTTTGCAAATACAGTTTAACTTGTTTACTTTTATATAGGAGTTTTTAACCCTTTCAATCCCCAGGTCAAACATTGAGTCGTTGTAACTTACACTTATTGGTGTTGTTTTTTTTTTTATCTATATATATTGTGTTTCTACGCTGTTTGAGTGATTTTTAGTCCATCTATCAGTATAAAGATAGAAAAAATCAACCAATAAGTGTTTCATTGACTTTATTCAGCAATTTTGATTTTAGACATTGCTTAAAACGTTCAGTTCGAAATTCCATACAGTCTTATACTTTGAAATATCATCAATATGCAAACATTATGCTTGGGTTTCCTGTGATTAGCTTGCATGACGTCAACAACAAAATGTTCTCTGTGTTAAAAGTCAATGTAACAAAATACCGGGCCAAATTCTCGAATCCTCGTTTTGGAAGATAAAACACTAGTTGACAGAACTAAGATCGTATCTCAGAGAAGATCAAATTTAAAACTGCCAGCGAAATATACCATGCTGTCTAACATGCTGTACGGAATGAAATCATCTCTTCATTCTTGATAACCTTTCTTGCAGAAACAGAAGCCTTTTTTGCTCCTTTGACGCTTGTGGCCAGTGACGAGTGCGATAACCTGCCTCGTACCCAGAAGGCCGCTTTTTTTCTACGCAGGGAGCGAGAGTTTTGGGGGTGCAAGGGAGCATATGAAGGGTGAATTGAACATTCCCATGGCTCTTTGCATGAAATTCCTAAAATTCCACCGTACCTGGATACGAGGAAGTGCAATAAGTTTTCCAGGCCATGGCCCCATTTCAGTTACTCTTTCTTGACATCAGCATGCTCAACAGTTAAGGGTGCACTGTTATAGTGAATCAGAATGAGACCAGTAAGGATCAGAGATGTGCCTAACCACCATCTCATAGACAACGTCTCACCAAACAGCAACCAACCCATCAAGGCCTGCAAGAAAGAAAACGCTTTCAGTGGGAACCTTCCAGTATAAAACCATCACAATTCAAGCTAATGCCTGATTTCCTAAACAAAATTAAAAATGACACTACTCGGTGAGCCTGCCGAGTGATTTCTTTTTCAGGAGTTTATGAGGAGGCCAGGTTTAAAGTTAGCATGAGTCCTTGGGGGTAATGCGGTGGGGGAGGGGAGAGAAGGGCATGCAGATGGCAAATTTTGAAAATGGAGATTTCAAATAAAGGCATTTTCCTATAGTTTTCTCTATGATGGAGATCATTTAAAAAAGGCTTTCCAGTTGAAGCAGTAAAATATTCACAGAGATGTGACAGTGGTAAGTAAGGTCAACAAAAGGAGCAGGATGCTGAAAGTCTGCATTTTGCAGAGGTAGCACCTTTTGCAACACTATGGCCTGCACAGCAATTGCTTCTTCCCCAAGAGTGGAAGAGGCATATGAAAAATTGGGGACAACTCCATGTCACACCCCAAGTTTTCACATAGCACTTGTGCTCTTGGAAGAAACATCAGGGTAGCAGTATACAGTAAATCAGTGTTCTTGGTCGAAACCATAACACCTGTTAGGGGTATCACCTGTAATTTTAATGGCTGTGCAATATTGCATAAGTGTTTTAATACAAAATTTAAGTGTCAAATGTATTTAGCAAGCGAGTACTAATTTGGGGACATGTTTCAGATCTTAGTAAGGCAAGTTTGTCATATGAGCCACCTTGTTACTCATGTGTATAAAAAAGGAACATTTGTTCACTCGCCAGTTGAAACAGTTTTTGAGAACCCTGTAAATGTAATGATTGCTCAGCGCGCTGATAACAAGTAAGTCACATTTTCTACAAAGATTTAAACCTCAAAGGTTTAGCCATATGAAATCCACATGCTGTAAAGTCATTAGAAAGTTACAAGTATGTTAGGTAAAGTAAATCATTTCTCATGAGCATTATGTATTGAAGTTTTTTATGACAAATTCTTGCAATATCATGATCTGTGCCCAATAAGACGCTGAATTGAGGATGGATGATGATGATGATGACGACGATGATGATGACCCTCCTTCCCGGTCCTTACTTTTAGTATTACTCCTTACCAAAACTGAAAACTGTCAAATTTGGGTGACAGGACTCTAATGATGACGACAGTAATGATGATTATGACAATGATGATGATGATGATGAATATGGTGATGATGATATTTTATTATTATCGTTCTCTTAACTAAAATGTGCGATACTTACAGTACAGATGAAATTTGAACCTGTATTTGTCACAGTTGCAGTAGCTGAAGATGAGGAACCTCTTAGAGACTTCACAAACAGTGTCCACATCAAGGCATTGAAAAAGAACACCAAAAGAAAGGACGATATTCTTGCAGTAATAACAATCTGAAAGTATACAGAGCTATTTAAAAAAAAATGAAACAACATCAAGTTAAGAGGTGCCGAATGTTCAAACCCAAGACTCTCCGAGATGCCATGTCCCAGCCTTTAAATCTTCCAACATTGATTTTTTTTTATAAATCTTTTGCTGCAGTAAAATAATGAGTTACTCATGTCAGAAATGTAAAAAAAAAAAAAAATGGGGAGTCATCAACTTCGTTTCAGAGATAAGATATCTAAAAGGTGATCCAATTTTGAAAAATTGGTCCTCCTTCCTCAATATAGCCTCCTACGTAGATGTCCTTACGGCTCATCACGCAATCTTTCCTCCCCCAGGAAAGATATAGCCTCAATGTCTGTTGATCTAAAATGTAAATTAATCTCTGAAATTCAACTTTCTATGCCAAATTTTATACGAGTGGGTCCATTAAGCAAATTTATTCAACTGGTGAATGTCTAATCTAATTTAAATGACAGAATTGCAAATCCTGACAGCCACAAGTTGGTGGGATTCAACATCACGTGGGTAGAAAAATGGGAACATTTTAAGCTTCCTATGTTGATTTTTTGTTTATTTTTTCACAATCTGTGGAGAATTGGAAAAGAAAATTATCTATCCAAAAAATGGAGGGGTCACGAACCATCCAAGCAAGTTAAATCTAAGCAAAGTTAATGCCATGGATAACAGCCCTATGTTTTTAGATTTCTTCTCTTGCGTGCGTGCTTATATGCATGACGTAGCATGGTATTGTGACATAAATAATTGCATAAGTAAGGATGCACATAAACAAAGGGAAGACATCCTTAAAATCCAAGCGCTAGATGCAGTACACCAAAAATCCGAGACCAAGATGCAGAGCTCCCAAAAACCTGAGCCGACACAACAAACTATAGCACATTAACAGTTTTGCTTGGTATGGTTTGTTAGGTTTTGGCTAGTAACACAATTAACACAGTGCTGCTTGTTAAATTGCAAGCATGTGGCTCAACTCACACAGGATTTGATGGATTTGTGAGACTCCAAGGTCCAAGTTTTCAAAATTTGAGACTCCAAGATGGCCCTATATATTTGAGGAGTCAAAGGTTCTGAGATTCCTTTTTTAATCATCAAGATTTCAAGGCTTGGAAAATAATAGCACTGTTTATGGTTCAACTGAAAGCTCATTAAAAAATAAATATATTTGAGCTCCAAACAGAACTGCTATTGAAAGAGGAAATATCCTCAGGTTTCTTCAGTGATATTGATTTTGGAGTTCTTGGTTTCCTTTTTGTCATTAAATTGTCAGTTGCCTGTTGGCTTACAGATGGCTAACACTTTTTTATTATATATACAGACCTTCCAACTCTCATGATTTGGTCATGAGACTCACGATTTCAGGAGTCATCTCACGGTCTTGCAATTTAACCTTGAAATCTCACGGTTTTCCACAATGAATTACACCTTCAATCAGATATAGTATTGTAAAGGTCACAGGGACAAAGGACAGACCCCACTCCTGCCAGTTGCAAAATGTATAAAGAAGCCTTTAGAATAGCTTTCCCAAGAAGGTCAACGATGATGAACAGAAATGAGCGCCACATAATTAAGGTACTTGTTTGTCTAATTTGTGTTAATTAACGCTAAAAGAGTACTAATTATGGCAGTTTGAACACTAGGTATTGTTAGCGTTGAGATTCTTTTGCTTTAAAACATTTTTGTAAATCTCACTATTTGGGACCCAAATCTCAAGATTTTTGGGGGTAAATTTTGGAGACCTCAAGATTTCAGGGTTTTAGATGTTGGAAGGTCTATTTATTACAATCTATGGATTAAAAACCAAAGGATGAACTGTAAAGGAGTATTATACCCCATATAAAAACAGGTCTGTATATAAGGCAAAAAGAGGTCTGTATATATATAAGGCATCCCTCTCCCTCCTCGTTGAGATCAGAGGAAAGAATGACTGATCATACTTAGTTCATTTGGCCGGATCCTTAAACAGATCACCTTATATCTACGTTATTCACACAAAAGGGAAGGAAACCAATACCATGTACAAATATGAACTAACCGTTTCACAGAGTGATGAAACCTTGAAACTATCAGCGACATTTCGAAGAAAGAAATCGCACCAAACTTTCCTCTGAATCTCTGGAGTCATGGCCAGTTTGGCACACGTAGAAGCTATCGCTGCACAAAAGCCAGCAAAAACAGCATAAACAAATCCTATCATTGTTAAAACGTGTTTTTGAGCAACAAATTTCGGCGGAAATTCGCCGGCTTCGGGTCACCAAATCCACCAGGCGTTCAAAGCTCAGCCGAGAGAGATTGGGTACAAGAAAAGGAGAAATATTGAAAAAATACTTGCAAATGAAAGGGGTGAGAAATCACCTAAAACAAGGTTGATTCTGCATGTACAGTTCACATATTACGTAAAACAAAAGGAACAAAGAACGACAATAATACAAATGCAAAACAAGACCAAAAATACAATACCTCACAAACAATAGAAGACAATGAGTGGTTCATGGATACCGGGTGTACGGTGGATACCGGTTCATGGATAGTGGTACATGTACATGCAGAAAGACAGTACAACAACAACAGAAATAAGGCAATCATATTAGAAGGTCTTTGCTTGCATTGCCGTTCAGTTGATCATGATGTGACTAGAACAAAATGTAAAAGGCTACAAAAGAGTGAGGGGGATTTTAGCTTTTTAGGAAGAGGTATTTTTTTTTCTATATATTTTTATTGAATATTCAGAAGTATGGATATAGATAAGAGCAGTTTTCAATTGAGTGTCGTAAAACCAAAAGCAAAGTAATTACTCTGGCCAATCACACCAGAAGCAGACAATCCAATGAACCAATCAGGAACTCAAAGCAAAAACATGAAGCTGCTGTCAAGCAAGTAAAAATGAGTGCAGCCAACTCACGATTGGTTTTGGTTTCACTTCTGATTGGTTGAGAAAGTGTGCGTTTAGCCAATCACAGAGCAGACTCAAAGCATAGCAATGCAAAACCAAAGAAATTGCAAAATTGCTTTCGACACTCAATTGAAAACCGCCCTATAACAATAATATTATTGCTAGTTTTCATTACCGATGAATGAAAAAAAAAAACAATGATGACAACAGATGTAATCATGCTTAACTCAAAGTTATCCTGAAGTCAGTGCTTCCAGCGCAATGGTACTAGTTTGATCATGCAAAGTTGTATACAATGTTCATTGTTTTCGCTTTGTGGTACTTGGTAAAAGATGCGGAAGATAATAAATTGTATCCCAGTCATGATTTAAGCAGGTTGGCAGAAATAGTTATTTTGGTCTCATGTAACAAAAGGCAAGTGTTGGTCAAAAACTGAACTCTGTTGAGTTTTGTACTTCATACTGAAATTTTATTGTTCTTTTCACATCCAAGAATGTATCACAAGGGACATTTAATACAAATACATGTTTATTACAAAAGACTTATAATTCATGAAGAGTTGATAAATATATATTAACACAAGCACACAAAATCTGGGGATTTATCAACAAAGTATTTTAAATAAGAGAGATTAAAACATTGCTCTTTTTGCATGTGTGTGTGTTTTCATGGCCTGATGTAAACACAAAAATGAGTTAGAAAAAAGTTCAATTTCATGATTCTGAGCCACCAGTGAATTTCTAAAATAACTGAATTTTCTCAGTAATACTAGCATAAAACAAATGCAAAGCAATCACTTGTATTCATTTTGTAAAATTAAACAAGAAATGTAATGTTACAGTACAAATAAGAAATGCAAAGCCACTATTAATTAATAATTTCACCATCAGTACCAGAACCAGCTCTGCCTTAGAGGTGTGTCTTGGAGAAGAGTTATCTGTCTTAGAGAGGTGTCTGTCTTCAAGAGATATCCATCATAGATAGGTGTCTGTCTTGGACAAGTGTCTGCCTTAGAGAGGTGTCTTAAAGGTGTCCAACTTAGAGGTGTCCATCTTAGAGAGATGTCCATCTTAGAGAGGTGTCCATCTTAGAGAGATGTCTATCTTAGAGAGGTGTCCATCTTAGAGAGATGTCTATCTTAGAGAGGTGTCTATCTTAGAGAGGTGTCCATCTTAGAGACATGTCTATCTTAGAGCTGTCCATCTTAGAGAGATGTCTATCTTAGAGAGGTGTCTATCTTAGAGAGGTGTCCATCTTAGAGAGGTGTCTATCTTAGAGAGATGTCTATCTTAGAGGTGTCCATCTTAGAGAGATGTCTATCTTAGAAAGGTGTCTGTCATAGAGAGGTGTCTATCTTAGAGAGGTGTCTATCTTAGAGAGGTGTCCATCTTAGAGAGATGTCTATCTTAGAGAGGTGTCCATCTTAGAGAGATGTCTATCTTAGAGAGGTGTCTATCTTAGAGAGGTGTCCATCTTATAGAGGTGTCTGTCATAGAGAGGTGTCTGTCTCATAAAGACTTCCAGTTACAGTAAAATGACAAAAGTGGGGTAGAGACCAACTTTAAATGTCTGTCTTAGAGAGTGATCAAGGAGTCCATTTAAAGGGGTGTCTGCCAAGAGAGTTGACTACATTATCCTTGCGATTTGATCCTCAAAAATATAAGCTAGGCTGTGTTAGCTAGTGGTAATGTCCTTGCTTGTCCAAAAACTTTAGAATCAGAGCCACCAGAGAATAGCTTAAGCCAAGAGAAATGACGACAAAATTTTGCCACTGTACGCGGATAATACCGCCAGATATGCAGGCTACAGTGCCACAGTCTGTGAGCACTCCTTCATTTGATAGTCAGGAGCAGAGTGCTCATACTGTTTAGTAAATCAGAAAGCTGGATTGAACCTTATTGACCAGAAAGTCAATGACTTTGAAGGACATGACGTACCATGTAAATTCATGTCACAGAACAAAATACCTCTAACATTTATGATTGTGTTTTGTTTGGGCCCATTTTTGTTCTCAATTGACTTCTAAAAATATTTACTCCTTTGAATCTCACATCAATAAGGAAAACAACAAATTATTGGAATAAAACAAAAGAAATCACATCAGGGTTCAGGGATAATTTGTTTTATTCCCCAAGCCTCAGAGTCAAGTTAGAATTTTGATAATCAAAATTTTTATCAAAAGGACTTTAAAGGTACAATCAAACTCTGTGAACCAATATTTAGAAAAAAAATTCATCACTGACAGTTTCTAACTTTGGTACAAAAAGAGATAGCACAGATTTGTACTAAGAGAAAAAGCCTGTAAAAGAAGTCTTACTAATGAATGTATCATATATAAGCATTATTAAATACCCTAAAAACACAATGAGCCATTGAGTCAGACATAAATGGTACTATCACTGATGGTATAATAAAATTCAGTTTGCAAGTGATATGTCGACTAGTCTATTTATGTCTTTGTTCAACCAATCTTGTGTAATGTCATCAAGATGGTTGTCAAAGTCTATGAGACTCTGGTAGGCTTTTCCATCTACAAGATCTGTAGTAAGACTGAGTGTGTCCTCTCCGCCATCAAGTAATCTGTGAAGAAACAACAAGTTTTTCTGTTATGTTCACTGCTTAAAACATGATCAAGTGATGAAAATTAAACACTTGACTACATCTACTGTGAAGGCAAGCTGTTCTTGTCTTTGCCAATAAATAGTCCCTGTTATTCACAATTTGGTCCCTGTTATTGCTACCCTCGACAAAAAACCTGATCGGGGCAACATTTGAATGACTTGGAGATCCAAGCTATAATTTAGAGTACCAAAATTTTCTGAGTTGAACTGAACACAATGATTGCACCTTCATTGTTCTAGCCGGGTTTTGGGGGGGGGGGGGGGGGGCGGGATAGGGTATAATTTTTTTCACTATTGGATATTGGTCAATATTATTGTTGGCAAAACCTAATAGATTAACTATCAACTTATTTTATACTTACAGATCTTTGTCACTCTGTTTCCATTTATTATCTTGAACTACATAACACTACAGATGGAAGACAAAAGTAAACAGGACATTGTTATAATAAGGCAGGGATTTTGTTGGAGCAGGGACACTGGGACCTTTACTTGGCTATAGATTTGTGAATAAAGAACTGCTAAAGTTGATGCGCTATTTGATCTTTATTACGAGTGAAATAAAACTGGGCTTCATTACCAATACCTCTTTTATAGCAGTTAAAGCAAAAATCTAAATTGGTCAGAAATTGCCTAACATGCACACTTTTGGCCTCACAATTTCGAAACTTTTCTGGGGGAGGACCTCCATCTCCTCCAGTGAGTCCTCCCTCCCACACCTACCCAAATTGGGACTGCGTGCCAATAAATGGTCCTTGTTATTGCAACCTTGACAAAAACCTGATCAGGGCAAGATTTGTATGACTCGGAGATCCAAGCTATAGAGTACCAAAATTTTCTGGTTGATAGCTTTTTATACAGCAGAACCACCATTAAGGGGACACTATCTGGACCAGGAGAAGTGTACAACAAGCACCCCCATCATTTATTTTCATATCAGAGTCCCCCCCCCCCCCCCCCACCTCTCCAAAAGTGGATGAGGAAACACTTTACCTTACAAGCTATTTCTTCACATGGCACCGACAGTTTTGTATTATCAACCTGTTTTAAGAAAACAAAATCAGTATTAACATATTCCATGGTATGGAAATATACAGTACATGTTCCATGCTAAAGGTGCCTGTATTGATTCTCTGGTTTAATGTCTTTTTCCTTATAAACAATATTGATTCTGATCATTCAGTTGAAATCCACTGATTGTTTTCATTACAAATACTTGTAATTTTCAGACTTAATTTTAGAGTGGGGTGGGAAAAGAGGCATAAACCTGGAAGAAAAGGAAGCTTAAAGGGAATCTTGGCTAGATCATTAGTTTGTTTCATTGTTAAACTGGTTTACGGGTTTTGAAGATGATTACAAATCTTCAACTCTTGAATACTGGCATTTTGTTTCTGCATTTTTTTCTTTCAAATTTCCCACATGCCGCCATGTTTGTTTTCACAAAGTTTGATGGGAAATTATGACGTCAGTGCGTTTAAGTCAACATCACGTAAATTTATAAATATATATATATACATGCTTTTAATGCACTTTTGGCTGAATATTGTATGGTTCTACCGCAAAATTTTCTTCTATAAACTCCATTTTGACATTCTTCAACAACGCAATGACATCATAAATTACCATAGAGAAAAAATGGCGGCACGCGGAAAATTTAAAATGAAAAAAGAACACTTCTCATTCAGTAACCAGTTATGGAGATACTGACTTAAAACTCCCAGCATTAGTTAAATATAACCATTACAACTACTTTGGATCTAAAACTGTTTTTTAGCCGAGGTTCCCTTTAAAGGAGAAGGGATGGAGAAGGCTGGATATGGAAAAAATATTTCACTTTGCATTGATAATATTTTGCAATGGTAAAGTACTGCCAAGTGCAGGAACTCCTGCACCAAGGAAGGCATGAGAACCAGGAGTAAAGAGTATGGACAGGGGAAGTCTCTAGATCAAAAGAAGTTTAATAGAAACAGAAAAACAAATTTGCAAAGGATGTTTTTGAGCAGGAGAATATTTGAAGGAAAAATTCCCAAAAAAACTACTGACTGTAAGCAGGAGTAACTGCACACTGTACAAGAGGGAACATCACTTACCATTAGAATAAAAGCATTGTTGAATTGATCACATATTTTCTCTCCAATCTTGTAGCATATTGCATTAGGGCTGTAAACAAGAGACACAAATATAAATGAAAACTATTGTTCAGGATTAAAAATAGAACTCAGTATAATTATTATTATGACCTAAATAGCTTGTTAAGTTTCCTTCTACTTTTCCAAGACTAAAACAAATTGTTTTGCCACATTACAGTCTCATTCACACAGTCGTGCATTTAAGGGGTGGTGAATGGTAAATTCGAGATGTAAGTCTGAGACTTTTTGAGCTTTGAAACTGCGAGACCAACCAACACCAAGACTCCAAGAACTGCTCAATAAAGAGGACTGTGAGACCAACAAAATTTGACAAACATTTGCCATTTGCCATCCCTCATTTTGGAAGACCCTGGTGAGTTGAATACCTAATAAACAATCCCCTCCCTCCCACTCTCCCCCCCCCCAAAAAAAGTGGGAAAATTCAATAATGCCTCTCTCTAGCAAATGCCCCTCTCTAATACCCCCCTCCCCCCCCCCCCCCACACACACACACACACACACACAACAACAACAACAACAACTTTATTTGTACTCCACATTGATTTACATTATATAAAAACTACTGTTAAATATACAGAGAGTACAGGCTGCCCATAATAACCAGGCACACACACACCCATATCTTGCTTGAAAAATATGAGCAATACAAAGAAAACTATACAGTGTATGAATGAAACTAGTTTTACATTTTATGGATACACAATAAACACAGTCCACCTAAGAAAGGTTTCTGCCCAATAGAGGGTTTAGTTACAGACAAACAAGTGGAATTCGGTCGGGACAAACCAACCATTGATATGTCCACCTTAGAGAGGTGTCCACCTTAAAGGGAAGTCTACTTTGAGAGAGTTGACTGTAGTAAGTTACAGCTGTATGTTCCAACCAGACGTCTTTGCAGAGAAATGAAATACATTCCTCTCTCCAAAGGCTGATTTAGACGGCACAACTTTTGCCTACAACTATCGCATGCAACCTGCTCACGCCATTTTCGCATTGTCTAAATCAACCAACAACTCGCTCACAAGTGTTGCATGCAACATGAAAAATGTTGTAGGATTTTGAAACATGTTTTAAAACCCTACGACAATCATAGCCACATACAATGTTATGATGTATATGTTGTGGTTCAATTTTATCCTGAACCAAGTAGCGCATGCTACAAAAAATCGCATGCGACAAAGTTGTACTATGTAAATCGGCCTTAATAAACACTCCCTCCTACAGCTATACAGTAGAATCACAATAACTTGAACCTCCAGGGGAGAGGGAAATTTGGTTCAAGAAATCGAAGGTTTGAGTTATCAAGGGTAAATTTGCAAGCAATCTTTAGCCAAGGGAAAGAAAGTTTGGTTCGAGTTAGTGAGAGGTTTAAGTTATCGAGGTCAAGGGTTTGAGTTATCAGGATTCAACCGTATTGTGTCCCCGGGGGGGGGGGGGGGGATTGGGGGGGATTGGGGTAGGGTATTGAGCCAAAAAAAATATGACAGAAATATGACGTGTTGTTTTGAATTGGTACCTCTTAGGGGTAAAACTTCTTTTGAGCCATCCCATCAAACGAGATTCTGGTACCTTTTAGGGTGTTTTTCGAAAATTTCTGACGAGCACCCCCGTCATTTTTATATGGGAGTCCCCCCCCCCCCCCCCCCGGGATTGTGTCACCTTACCTATTGTCATTAATATGTTCATTTGCATGATAATAACCAACTATCTGTAGGCCACTCTCTTTGCAGTAAATATCAACCTAAAAAAGACAAACTTGTTTATTATGTACCCATTAGTGGTTTTGAAACTAAGGAAATACATAAGAAATAATAACTAGCAATAAAATGTGTAAAATCAAGTAGCTTGCAAAAGCCTTTGTTTCTATTTGTCTCATGTCACTAAAACTTAGCTGATGCTCTTACAGGGGTGCAGAACAGTTAATCTTGGCCAAGAGTTACCAAATAGAACTGCAAATTTTGCCCTTGATCTGCAAAAATGTGTTTCTGCGGAAAAACACTCTAACTTGCAAAATAACTCTCTGTAAAAAATTACTCTCTTCAGTCAAAAAAAACTATGCTATTGTAATGCAAAGTTACTGGGATGCCTGTGATTACTGGAATGATATTGGGATTAAATTAGAACATTTAAAATTAGCCTGCGTAGAAGGCACATGAAAATAATATGGGCACAAGAAAAAATGGAGCGCGCGAGGAAGACACGCGAGGAAGAAAATAGCGCCTGCCCAAGAGGCCCATGAAAATCGTTTTTTTTCCGCTCTCTAAGAGAGCGGAAAATTCCTATTGGTTGAGAGGCTCCCGAGGGAATAAGTGGTCGCGTTGGGCAAGAAAACTGTCACTCAAAGGAAACACAAGATCATTTGTAAACGAGCACATGAAATATTTCTCAGAATCCCAGACATTCTGGCGAATGCGTTTGTAAACAATTTGTCAATGAATTCATCATTCAATGCATAAAGTTTTGAATACCATGTCTTGGATGAGTTGAATCGCCTTTTAATAACCTGCTTGGTGGTTTGCCTGAGGAGGCAGCAGATTTTTGTTTCCTCTTCACAAGATGCTGTACCCATGAGCGGCAAAGCCGTAAGCGATCGAGCGACTCGAAATTGGCTGCTTCTAATCGGTTGTCTATCTTGTTGCTTGGTTAAAAATGATTTTGTCAATTTGTTCGGAATTATTATTTTCTTTCTGATCAGAATTATTTTTATCCGACTCTGTCGGTCAGTTCTAAATTCGACGGCGATGTTCTGGCGATGTTCTGGGGTCCGAGAAATGCGGGAATTATCTCCCTGACAGCTGAATAACGAAGGCATTCGTGATTGAAACGTTCATGAATCATTTTTCGTTGCCAGCGGCTTTAGAATTGTTTTCACTGACAGTTTCAGTTGTTTTACAGCTGCTGAACGATATTTTTTCTTTTAAACTACGAGTTATGTGACCCAGACCACTGAAACTGTGTGTGTAAACAAACACGGTGAAGCGACGAGCAGGACTCTCACTATAAATTCCCGGAGTTAAGACGGCTCCTATTTTTCTTTTACAGGTCTCTTTTACATGTCTCACTAGAATCTTCTGAAAGTGCCAAGGAAACAGAACTAAACATGTCACATCATTTAATAAGCTTTCTTCCACACGGAGAGCACACAACTTCGGAAACTCCTTCAATTTTCTCAATGGATATCCTGATCTGATGAGCTATTCGAGCAATAATTTCCCTCACAGACGGCTTGAAGAGATTCATGTAAGACATAAATCCAGACCTCTTTGTAACGCACTGTCCATAAACTATTCGTAAATTTATTTTGCACAGACAACAGAAAATATCAGGATTTTCATTGTCTCGTTTTCTTCCGCGATTTGATTTGGATCGCAATTCACCGCTGCTCTCGACTGACATCAAAATTTTTGACAGATCATGCAACGCTGCCAAGTAATTAGATAGGGGGTGGGAAACGATTTTCATGGGCCTCTTGCTCCTCGCATGTCTCTCTCGCGCACCCTGTTCTTTCTTGCGCCCATATTTATTTTCATGCACCTGCTACGCAGGCTAGTTTAAAATGGTAATTTTAAATAGAAAAACAGCAGCTCAAGAGGTAGATATACAGCTTATTTTTTTTAAACAAAGGAATCTGTCTCTGGTGTGAAAGTGGTCAATAATTTGATGGCAGACACGCGGAAATTTTAAAATATAAATTTGTTAATGGAAGATTTTATTCCAGGTTATCACAAAATAGCAGAAAGCGTTGATTGTGATTTATTGGGTGTGAAGATTTAAGATTTAATACAAATTAAACCTTAGCTGATCTCTGTAATCTCTATCTTTTCAAGAAAGTCTCTGTTTAATTAGTTAGTATGTCTGAAGGTACTGCTTTAAAACAAATTGACCAGGCCTTTTTATCTTTTAAATTTAAGAGAGTTATAAGTACATGTAGCCTAAGTTTTTCAACTACGTACCTCAACTTAAGTAACTGGAAGATCAATTTCAAATTCAATAACGTGGCAAAAAATTACCCATGAATAATAAATCAAAGTTCCTCTTACCCTAGCCAAGGCAACTTCTAACATCGGAGCCAAACCAAGGCATATATGAAACAAAGGAACAGCATCTAAAACATAAACTTCGCCATCTTGAAGGGTTTCGTCTCCTAAAAGAACACCATTCACTGCCTTGTGTGGGTATTTAGAGGTATGTAAGAGTATTTTGGCGTATGCTCTCGGTGATATGTGAAATTTCATTGTTCTTAAGCTGTTCTGTGTCCCCAATTCATGATCTAAAAGCTAAGAAGTTTATATGACAAAGTTGTCCGCCATGATGATTCAGGGCTGCGTGGTGCTTGGTAACCACGCCAAAACCTATTGGGCAATAATTATTAATCGATTAATAGCGGGCTACTAGCGGGCTAATAACTTTTATCGAACTGTTTTTTTTTTTTTTTTTTTTGGAACTTTTTCAATTATAATTTGACAAAAGGAGAATTTTTGGCAATTTTTGAACTTTGGTTTTATATGGTAAACAAGAACTGAACACAATGATCACGCCCTGATTATCCTAAGTTGGGGGGGGGGGGGGGGTTGGGGGGCAGGGTAACATAACATAACATAACATAACATATAAACATAACATAACATACTTTATTTAACGTGGATATACACTTAGCTTGAGAGCTAGTTTACAGGTATTCCACCTAAAATGCTAAAATGCTAAATAGTGTACCTAAGATTGATTGTAGCGTCAGTTCGCTATCCAATGTTAAACTGTTAGGTCTTGAGATTGACGAAGAACTATCTTTCTCTCAGCATGTGGACAATCTTTGTAAGAAAGTTTTGCAGCGCATTGGCGTGTTAAGAAAAATTAAGAACTACCTACCACTTAAACAGAGGCTACTCTTTTATAATGCTATGATAAGAACAGTTATAAATTACGTAAGTGCTATTTGGACCGGTTGAATGCAAGAATGATCTTTGACGCCCACCCTCAGGCACCATCAGTTCTGTTATTTGATCCCCTGAAATGGTTGCCGTTTTCTGATAACCTGCGCGCAGACTAGCATAAAACCCTGTGTTTGAAACTTAACTATTATTTTATGAATGTTATGATATCAGCCACTCTATTTCCTAGGAGGATCTTCTGTTAAGCTGGCCTGTCATGTATGATAAAGTGATTTTCCTCAGACCGTGAAATATAGTTAGTACACTAATAGAGGTGGTTAGTAGGTCTTATTTCCATTGTTTTCTTTTGTGCCTATTTGACTATTACACACTACTCCGGCTACTAGAAACTGTTTCACGGTCTGAGGAAAATCACTCTATGTAATTCAGTGATCTTCAGTTGATATATTGTCAGTCGAATCTCTCTCTGCAGGCACGAGTAACACGGACTTCAGTCTTTAACGGACACTTTTCATTTTGTCCTTCGCTGTGAGGCTACCAATCATAGCGATTTTCTTTAAACCGTGAAATAGTTACTAAGCTAGTAGGCACTAGTAGACACCATTAGACACTAATTCCATTGTTTAGTTTTAACTAATTTTGGCTAATTTTGATTAATTGCTAGTAGAAAAGATACTACTTGACGGTGTAAGGAAAATCGCTCTATTAACCCAGTTGTATTCACTCAACTTCTAGTCTGAAGTTTCAGCCGCTTTCTCACCCAAGCTCCTGTGGACGCCAGCTCTCTCGCCGGCACCAACAGGGGGAAGAGAGAGAAAGCAGACTACTCAACTTCCCATCTCTGTACATATTATGAACACCCATGTATGGTGTGGGCACTGAGGGTGATCCCTTTGGCGTCCACGTGAGATTTTTGATGGTATAGAGGTACACTTTTTAAGAAACTGGACTTCTTCAGGACCAAGTGAATTGTCAGTAATAATAGATGTCTGTATTACGAAGCAGTAATGCAACGCAGTCCACTGCGTATTCGCATAGCCACTTTACTTGAGTCGACACATGCAATTTCATAGGGGGGGGGGGGATGGGGAGGAGGACTTATTTACTCGAAGAAGTGCCGTCCCCGAATGAGCGCTACCACCGAATAAGTGCTGCACATAACGGCAAATAGAATATAAATAAGCGGTGCCCTCAAATAAGCGCCGAACTCCTTAACAAGAACGCTGTGCTTATTGGAAGCACTTTAGTTCAAGGGCGGCGATCGGATTCAAAGAATGTCGAGGTAAAAGTTTTGCTCCAAAAACTGCAAGAATTACACTATTTTGCAGGTTGGAATGCATAAATTGCATTGAAGAAGTTGTGTTTTATTTAAAATATTGCGTTTTAATAATGACTATTCACCCCTAAATAAGCGCCGCATTAAAAAGTAAAAAAAAAATTCGAGTAAGTATGGTAACCAAAATCACCCAATCAACAATGCGGTTTCGTTTGGCTATAGGTATTCTTTCTTTATTGCTTTGGTTCAGCAACACAATATTTTCTATGGACACTACTGCACATTTATTTGAAGACAATGTAAACTTGAATGCGATGGCAAAGAAATATGCCTCACATTAAATTGACAATAGAATGGATTACTGAATTAATTCTTACACTTAAATTCAACCCGTGAATACGGCTCTCTTTCTCATCTGCATTCAAATTTGCGTGATGACAAGGATGAACTATATTCGCAGGCTGTCCAATTGCATTTAACCTTTATAAGGACTCATACCCTTTAATTGTGATATTTTAACTGCTCAGACATATAATACAATGAATTATTATTTAACAGTCTGAATTAGGAAAAGTCACTGTAACAACTAAAACAGCCTTGTAGAAAATATCCCAACTAGTTTTCTTTTTTGTTGTTGTTGCTCAGAATAAATTGATTCTCTATGAATCTACTAAGAGTGGACGGAACTTCAAAACAATAGAAGTGCATTTTGTAAAAATGTCTTACACATAACTAACAACCAACCCAGTCTGCTAGCAGAGTCTCTTTTTACATTTCATTTCATTTCAGGCTTCTTTTTACTACATTGTAAATACTAACTCTGCGGCATGTATTCATTGGAGTGCGCTCATTGGATAGTTCAGGGCATTTTAAGTAATGATCCGCATAAGAAGGATAGCGCTGAACGGCAATGCACGATGGAATGTCAACTTTCTTCAATGTTACAACTAGTGATCTCATTGGCCTAGACTCAAAAACCGCTAAAAAGTTAAGAATCAAGGTGCATTTTGTCTAATGTTTTTAAAGGTTTCAAGTAATTTGAGACCCAATTGCACAACATGCAATTTTTAAAAGATATTGTATTTGGGGAACTTCATCAAAGAAGCAAAATTATTTGCTATTGTCTTCTGCTATTCTGATTGGTTAAGCACGAACATTTCCTAAAATTTATTTGACGCAAATGAATTTTATTTATTTTTTTAATGAAATATAATTACTAAACATCAGGAAAGAGCCAATGCTGCAGAACAATGGAGTTTGCTATCGTTCTTAGGTGGATCATTGCTTAATTTTCATTGGGAAGCCTCACTTGCAAGATAAAAAGAAAACCTACACACGTCAAGTTAAAGAGGCACTCAATGTACAAATACTGCAAAAACCATTCGGATTACAGGTATGAAAGCAAATGATCAAAGATTGCAAACAAATTCTCCCAATAAACACCACATAAAAAGGAATAGAAAATTGAAAGGAGAATTTGTTATTTGACATAATATTGGGGTCTACAAGGGTCAAGTTCAACACTTAGTTGATGTAATAGTAAAACTGCAAACTGATTCAGCAGGAAAAAAAGAAAACACAGAGATACATAAGAAGCCAGTAATGATTGACAGACTCTGCTGGCTTAAATCCCGCAGCCACATTTAACTGCCTTCGGACATTCCACCTTTACTTACTGAAAATCTAAAAGTTAACCATTCCACAGATATTGCTCACTTTCATTACATTTTGTATTGTCTATCAATCAGGTATCGCTGCACTTTTAAAACAGCTTCAAGAGATTCAAATGTTGTTGTTCAAGATGCAGGATGAAAATAAATTGGAGAGTAAATTCACAGCATGGCATGAGACTGCTTAGCAGCAGCCTCCACTGTCTTGAGCTCGGCTGCCTCCCAAGGGAACCGAGGGATTTGACGGTGAGTGTTGTGGGCCGATCTTGATTCCGTTAGCCTGAAATATGGAATCATTCATTTATATATATTATATCATTTATAGTATTTTGTATTATATTTTATCATTGTATTTTATCATTGTATTTCATCATTGTATTTTATCATTTTATCATTGCCTCTGAAAATCCCCTTTGGGGACGTGGTAATAAAGTATGTATGTATGTATGTATGTATGTATGCATTGACAGAGTTAAGTTAATTCCATTCTGCCTTTAACTAAGGCTTGATGCATATCAGGCTGGTATTAATCTCTGGTTTCAGTTTAAAGCCAGCAATACACTGGGTGATTTTATATGCTGATCGTGGTGATTGGCGAAAATCGCCCAGTGTGCCCGGTACTGTGACAAAGTTTTCTCATGGTCGGCCAGTGGTGCATCATTTACCTAGTGTGCCCGTTCCAGTGAATTTTTTTTGTGGATAATCGACAAACAATTCAACCAATCAGTGTAACTTTATATAAAAGCCCTGAAAACAAACGTGGAGTGGAAATCACCAGAAAAACATCAAGTGTGTCTGCTGCAAATTTGCTTGGGAATTTTGCTGCTGATCAAAATCACCGTGATCGAAGTACAAAATTGTGTTGCTGGCGCAATTTTCTCTTTCATAAACAAGCGATGTCATTTTAGCAACACTTAGAAAATTCTTCACCAATTATCAAATTATTTTTTCTATCAGAAAAAGAAAAATGCAATTAATAACATAGAACTTTTGCATGCTAACATCCCTCCTTCACCACTAGACCACTGAGTTTATCCAGCAACCCCCCCAAAAAATTAATTATAAAAGGTGTTTTTCTTAATGATACATCTATAATGGGTGACCCTAAATCTAACCTAATCACCCAGTGTGCCCGGCACTGTGATGACATTTTCTCTGATGGTCAGTCGGTGGTGCGTCATTCACCTAGTGTGCCCATTCCAGTGAATTTATGTTTGTTGTGGGGATTAAACAAATAATTCAACCAATCAGGTTGTGCAATTTTATATAAAAGCCTTGAAAACAAACGTGTTGTGGGAATTGCCAGAAAATCCACTGCAGGCAGAAATGAAATTCACTTGTGATTTTTGCTGCTGGTCAAAATCACCGCGACTGAAGTATAAAATTGTGTGTTGCTGGCGTAACAGTACACTATCACAGTGGTACACAACCCTCCACCCCCCCTCCCACACACACCATGTACAGGTACTCTCTCCCTCCTGGGGTGAAACTTACTTGAAAGGCTCATAATGTAAGAAAGTCCATTGTTCTTTCTTAAAATCCTTGTATTTATTTTATTTTTATTTTATTTATTTTGCCACAAACAATGAATTACAAGGAGAAAAAAAAACATTAATAAATAGGTTAATTAACATTAAATTTAAAATTTGTACATAACTTGGGAGGAGTGACTGTGGCGGGGAAATCTCCAAGAAGCCGAGCTTCTTGGAGATCTGTAACCAGATAAAAGCTACTGAACAACACTTTCCTTATATGCTTTGTATTTTCAACTTTTACCCGTTTTTAATTTTAGAAAAGTTGTCCAATAATTGATACACGGGTATTCTTAGGACAGTAATCAAGTTCTTTCATTTATTAAAGTCAATCATGACAGTGAAATTCCATAATCAAGTTTTATAAGAAGATAAAAAAAAAATCACTCTGATTTTATTTCTAATGACTAACAGTTTTTTGCTAATGATTTCTAAAAATTGCAACAGAGCTATCTCTTTTTTTGCTTTTAAAAGGAACAAAATGAAATAATACCCACCTCATTGTTGATATCAAATACACCTTCTTGGATTTTTTGGTAAATTTCCTTCGCTGTGTTGATGAAAGCCTAAAACAGAGTAAAGCAACAATATCTTGTTAACTCCCAGCTTGTGGACACCTCACTATAACAGACCATGTAGACTTCAACTAATATTGCAACATCCTCAACCAAGCCAACAACAAGCCAGGGCTCAAAATTGCGCCTCTATCGGGCGCATTTGCGACTAAAGATTTTGCTTTGCGACTAAAATTTGTCTATTAGTCGCGATTTTGCGACTGTTTTACGGCCTAGCTTATAAATGAATTATATTCAACAGTCTTGTGTCTTACTTGTTACTGGTAGTTGTAATTTTATCTGAAAAATCCTGCAAAATTCACATTGAATGTTGTGTGACTTAATCGTCGAGTTCATGCTCCATTAATGCAGTTTCCAAGAAGTGTATTACGGGCACACTTCTTCAGACTTTCTCAGAAATTTCTCGTTTCTCATTTCTGGTTACGGTAGTAGTACTTATTTTTTTTTTTGCGACAGAAATTTTCGAACTTGCGACTAAATTTTAGGAATTACTCGCAAATTGTGATTGAGAATTTTTTTTTAATTTCGAGCCCTGCAAGCCATAAAAATTGGTCACAGGGGGGTCATAGAGAAGTTTTCAATTGAGCATGGCTGTCACTAAGGGCCGGGGGCCGAGGATTTCCCCTGGCTACTATAAGCATGACCCCCAGCTACTTTCATAGGAAAATAGAAGGAAAATAGAACCAAAAGAACTCCCCAGCTATTTGATTCCCGCCTACTAATTGCATTTACCCAGCAACTTGAAATCTTAGTGACAGCCCTGATTGAGTCTCATAAAACCAAAACCAAAGTAATCACTCGGGCCAATCACAACACACAGACAATTCAATGAACCAATCATCACTCGTGGCCAATACATGAAGCCCGCGCCAAGTGTAGGAAAACATGTGCAAGTAAGTCATGGTTGTTTTTACTTCTGATTGGTTGAGAAAGTGGTGCGAGAGTCACAAAGCATAGCAATAAAAAACCAAAGCTATTGGTAAATTACTTTTGACACTCAGTTGAAAACTGCTTTATTACAGTTTGTAATCAGTTGGTAACAAGGGAGTTTTCACTGTTATATCAATAATATACACCAAATGTACCTCTTTGTATCTTGGTAAAGAAATAATATATGAAATAAATAACATAATTCTCTACTTTATTGAAGGTTACAGTGTAACCTAAAATTTATTATTTCTTAATTTTAATTTACAGTTGTTTTCAGATAACTTTAACGCACAGTGTTGGAAGTTTGTTGGGTGCTAGGCTATGAACTAGCCAATTACTTTGCGAAGTATGAAAGATAATAATATTGGAAACTTGGAAACAAAGCTAGCAAATTTATTCCCACTGGAGTACATGTTTTCACGATGTCAGAGCTCATAAGTTTCATACAGAATTATGATAGCAAATTGCGGGAATGAAGTTGTGAACTTCATTTCCAAGTTTCTGATTATGTTCCCTACCTAGCAACGTAATTAGCTAGTTCGTAGCCTAGAACCCAAGTTCCCAATGAAATTTGCAACGCCACGCGGGAAAGTAATGTGAACTGTTTAAGACCAACTTGATTTTTATTTCCCAGAGCAAGCATAATTCAAGATTCAGTCAAATGGGAAATGGAAGCATCTCACCTCTTCTACATTTGCAGCAGTCTTAGCAGAAGTTTCCATGAAAATAAGACCATGTTCCCGAGCAAAAGCTTCACCCTGTAAAATAACATGGATTGTAATTAATTACTATTTAAAGCTTACATGAATTAGATAAAAAGCCAATTTACCTCTGTTCAGTTATTATCGACAGGCAAGGTTAAAATATAGTTAGGAACAAATAAATGACCAACATGACAAACTTCTGTCAGTGGCTTGCTGGAGTTTTTAACACTTTTTGACATAATCTTTTACAAAAAAATATCTGAACACACACATAAGCGAAAAAACAAGCAACAAAATTGTTAGCTACCTCTTCTTTCCTAACATCTCGGCGTGCTTCAAGATCACTGTGGGCAAACAAAATGCTTAATTAAAATACAATATCAACACAATGTAAAGGAATATAAAACAAAAAAGGTATCTGTTGTGGTTCACATTTTTATTTGGTTTAAAATTTTTCAAACCAGTTCAATTTTAATTTTCCTTTGTCTCAGATTCATTATTAAAATCTGAGACAAAGGAAAACAAAAATCAAACTGATTTGAAACGTTTCAGACCAAAGAAAAATAAGAATCACAGCATATCCTTGGAATGCAAGAAACATACAACTGTTTTCTTTTTTCCCTAAACTAAAGTTAAACAGACAGTGAAAAAGAATGGGACATGAGAAACATGGTGAGGAATTCTCTGACAGTCATCCAAAGGCAGACATCCCAGAACTGTTTTGTCTAGGCTACCTGATTCATGTTAACCATTTCTAGCGTACTGCCAGTGATTAAAGAGTTACTTAACTGGAGTTCTATGCAACAACTAAGCTTAATTCCTTTGAGTATACAGACACTGAACACATGCACAGTACACCCACTATCAACAGGACCACCTCAAATAATGACTGTATGGGAGACTAGGGTCACAACAGTTGCACCATAACTGGGTTTTTGGCTTAGTTTTTAAAACCTTTACACTCCCAGAGTCAGTTATGTCGATATGTGTGTCTATGAAATCTGTGGTGTGACCATTCAAATGAAACCTCTTTGTTAGTACTTTTGCATGGGACCCTTTGTTTTAATTTTGATATTTTTCAAAATGAAATGTGGGATTTTAGCACTCTTGGAAGTTAAAGGGTTTTAACGGTTTTCCATCAAGTCTTCACCTCTTGTTTCCAATCAACATAATGACCATGTTTGAACTAGAATGTTGCCTAGCATCCTCAAGCCAAGTAGTAAGATGGTTGAACGTGTCTCTTCTGCAAGAATAAAAAACATGGCAATTAACAATGTCATTATTTTTCTGATGTCTAGAGCCCCTGAAAATTACAGATACCACGCAGCTCTTTACAACCTCTAATTTCATTGGACCTGGATATCACGCAGCTTTATTTTAGGGCTAGGGTTCATTGTTGTGTTGTTTGTTCTATTGTTTTCTCAGCAAATCAGAGAAGACCTTGCGAGAGCTGCATACTGCCCCAAAAATTATAAGCAATCATGTATTGATTGGTCCCCTGTAACTTGGCTATAAGCTTGTATCCAATGAGAAAGTCGTCACCCAAGAAAAATGGTGCAAATAAAAGCTTCTTTCTACAAGAAATGATTATTATCCTTAGTAAACTCTCACAATCCAGGGGTTAGCTATACAGTGAAACAATCATTCCACTCAATTCGAAAAATTAAAACCCAGCTTGCAACAGCATTATGTCACACTTGGGAAAAACAAGGTTTTTTTGAGTTGAGTTGGTGCTGCACACAAGTTTGTTGACCATGAACCCAAGCATTACTCAACATATTCAAAACATATTCAACATATTCAAAAACAAATTTTAGGGCTCCAGGAATTTTGGAATAAATTCCAAGATATCTAAATGCTCAATATTTCTACATGTAAACCTGCATGGTGTTCAAATAGAAGAGGCCAATACATGAGATCGGATACAGTGTCCCTGTCGGGTTTACAATATTGTATCGAACAGAGGGCCTACATCAGCTGGGAGAAAGCCAAAAAAACAAGATGATGAAGCAATGCTGTGGTCCTATTCTTCACCGGGACCCATAAATGGACTAAGCCAAGCCACATTACCATGCCAAACATTTTTGCACCTACAATAATATTTTAATTAACGACCTTTAATCCATTCACTCCAAGAGTCACAAGTTGAGTCCTTGAGGTTTTTTAAGTATGGTTGTAACATGACTAATAATGGTCACACCGGTTAGTGGCTACTCACCGTGTGATGTCATAGACTAGCAAAGCTCCTGCGGCGCCACGGTAGTAAGAACGGGTGATAGAACGGAAAGATTCTTGACCAGCCTATAAATACAAGGAATTATAGAGAGAAATAAATATTATTAGGGTTTTACCCACCTTCTGCAACAAAGCTTATGATGAGCACAGGCCAAACAAATAGCCCCTTATTGTTTAGAGAATGGATATAATTATCCAATACACTGTGTAGTTTGGATAAGTACCATTCACAGGATAGAGTATTTTTAATTCTGTGGCCTTATGTGTGGACACAGACAAAGACGATTGGGCTGTGTTGATATTATTAATTTTATCCACTGAAAAAATATGGTCTTTGACAAAGCAAGCATTAATGCTTACCAAGTTTTATTACCTTCTTGTATCTGCTAAATTAGCATACACATGTTATAATAGTCCAAATTTTACAAAAGGGGTATAACAAATTAAAGTCAAAATAGCAAGGTGGGAATTCTTACTCATTAGGTAAAACATTTTTTTTTTCTGAAAATGAAGTTTGGTCTTCACTTTAGCTACATGTGCAGGTGTAAATATACTCAGATATGATCTTTTGTTCTTATAGTATCATAATAAATAACTTGTATAGTAAATGCAGATCCAGTGATCACTTGTGTAAACAACAAATATAAATTAAATAAATCCATTACTTTTAAGTAAATCAAAACACTAAATTCATCAGAACCCAGGTTACCACTAAGAAGTTCACCCATGCACATTTTCACATGGACAATCCAGTTTTCCCTTCCAAAATAACCACTTTTTTCAGAAACTATTTAATCGCATTTCCTACTTTTCCCCAATTTCCTTTGAGAAAAAAATACATTAGCTTGCACAGAATATGATAAACATCTCTGATCAGTAAATTAAAAATAATATATTTTTTCTTTCAATCAAAAACGGAGAGCAGGGAAGAAAGATGGACTAACTTTGACATATTTGCTAAAGGATAAAATGACAGGAAGAGAATTTGAGCGGTGTCATATTAAGAAATTAAGAAATACTTTCCAAACAAAAATATAAATAGACTAAAATCAACTAACTTTCATGAAATCTTTGTTCAATTTTTATTACAGAATTTAATGTGGCTTTCAACCATGAAAAGCCATTTATTGAACACAGATATATGTACCATAGAAAAATCGAATTCATACAAAGAGAATTCCACAAAAAAGGATGTTTCATTTTTAATGTGTTGATAAGTTTATTCCTTTCGAAATTTCATTGTAAGCTTTCGTTTAACGATGCCATTTCAAATAACAGCCTGGAGATATTTTTCAAAACTTACCGTATCCCAGATCTGTAGTTTGATTTGCTTGCCATCGATAGTGATCATTCTAGCTCCAAATTCTACACCTAAACAAAACAAGAAATAATTGAATTTACTCCGACACAGTCGTAAACACAAAGGAAAGTGAAGGTTCACTTCTCGTGATCAATCAAATTCCACACGACGCCGGCGCTATCCAGTGATTCGTTTGAAGTTACGCTATCGTTCAAAGCAAACTTACCTATTGTGAGGTCATGTACAGGTTGGAAACGTTTATCTGTAAACTGCAGTAAAAGACATGATTTTCCAACGCCTAAATCAACGAAAAACGACCAAAGCAGTCAAACACTGAGAACAAATGATCTTAAAAACCACATTGCGATCAATGGCGTCCATTTTGATCTTTCAAATGGGTCCCCATTTTTTCGCCTTTTCTGACGAATAAGGCTCCAAAGAACCAAGGAAAATCTATGTTGATATCGTACTGACCTGTATCTCCTATAATAATGTACTTAAAAAGATATGCGTAAGACATTTTAACGACTGAATCTCAAGTTTTCTTTCTTTCTCTTTCACTGTTTATGATGTCATTCCTAACTTATTTATGAGAGGGCGAATACGCATGCGCACTGACGTCACCTGGCATAGCCACGTAGCCTGTTCGCTCCAGTCCCTCTCAATTCTGCAAGAAGGTCCGTATTCTTTGTGGAAATGGTCATCAATTTCAACCAGGAGCCACAGGCAGTCCCTGATTATGGCTCCTGTTTCAACAAATTAAGGTTCTTAATCTGGGAACAAGTATGAAAGAACACTTGAATCAAATGAGAATTTAAACTAACACTGGATAATAAATAATGTAAGATAGTGAATTTTTTTTTTCAGCTCGGAAAGAATGACACGAATGAAAGTGATCTGAGGGCATAGACGGTCGGAAAATACCCATATGAAGCGTGCGCGCCCTTGGTTACTTCAAATGTTCCGATAAATAAATATGTATCCTGCGCAGCGTTGATTGTAGTTACGTGAAAAAGTGTTAAGTTTAACGCTGTAAAAAGTGTTAAAAATGAAACTAGACGTTTTGGCAATGCTGTCTTCATCAGTAGTAAAAATGTGTTACACGCATTAGTGTGTTCCACACAGTAGTAAAAATGTGTGGAACACATTTTTACTACTGATGAAGGCAGCATTGCCGAAACGTCTAGTTTCATTTTCTACATCAAATGTTTCTTTGACTCAGATCCAAATTTTCGATCAAGAGCAACAAAAGTCGTTTGTTCGGCGAACAACTGGGGTCGCCTTCCAGAATTAATTGGAGGAAACTATAGAAAATCAAGAAATGTCATTGTAGAGAAACAATTTAATCCTGACTGATCACACAAGAATTTGAGTTTGATGAGGCCGTGTTACGCCGCAAAATGTAACAACTGACGCAAAATGTAACACTAACGCGAAATGTAACAACTTTTGACGCAAAATGTAACATTAACCCGAAATGTAACAACTTTGACGCAAAACGTAACAATTTCTTTAACGCGAAATGTAACAACTTTTTACCGCAACATGTAACAATGCCTTTAACGCAAAATGTAACAAGGAGCCCGATGGGCTTCGAAACTGGCTCGTTTGGTCTCAGTTCGCAATTATTAAAAAATAAATCCCTGCACAGGAAAAGTAAGAAAAAAATAATACACAGCGAGCCGATGGAAAAAAACAGATATGGAACAATCCTAATAAAAATTCTTGCACAACATCCGGACAGAAAAAAACGTAAACTTTAGGAACACTGTCACTGGTTGGCATGCGCCGGTTCTCGTCTGATCACCGAAGTTAAGCCCTGTCGGGCGAGGTTAGTACTTGGATGGGTGACCGCTTGGGAATACCTCGTGTCGTAGGCTTATCATTTTTCTTTCCTACACTCCCTTTCATTTTTCATTTTTTTGGTTCCGTCGAGGAGCCACTCGTCCTGAGGAGGGCAAACTGAAGCCAAACGGTCATGAAAACATAGCATAATTTCGACGATATTCCAACGACAACAAATCTGCGACGAAGTTTGTCCGTAATTTCATTTTCGCTAGTAAACACATTCCTTCGTGTTAATACTAGCTACGCACGAAGGAGCCTTTGATTTAAAATCCTTGAAACCACCTACTACAAGGAATCAGGATTGTTCTAACACAGGCATTTTGGAGAATCGGTGATGGGGTTTCGAATAAATTAACAATATCAATATGATCGATCAAATAGCGTGACATAAATACGAGATGTGCGGAATTTGAACGTGACTCCACGGAGTAATGCTTCAGAATATTGTTTACTCAGCAGTTCTGTGACCTGCCGGGACGTGTTTTATTCAACGATGATTTGGTTAGAAAAATTCAACTCGCTTTCCTTTTACCAGAAATAGATCGCATCCGAAAATCACAGAGATTTAATTTTTAACAATTCCGTCTAAATTAGAACGGTAAATATTTGAATTATAGTTGCCGACATCACTGATTACGCCATTTCTGAAAACCGGAAGTGAATTAGGTACGGTGTTGGCCGCAGCAAAAGCGATTCCCGGGGCAGGTGACACGACAGAAAAAAAAAAAAGGGTATTTTAAGAACTGACTCGCCGCAGAGCGGCGAGCCAGTTAACAATGCAAAATGTAACAACTCTGATCTTGAAATACAAACAAGGAAACTTGGGTAGCTTCTCGATATATCAACAACGCAATGAAATACAACAATACCTCGTTCTTTTTATCCATTGTTACGTTAATTTTTTCTTTTGTGTTGAATCGTTTTATGGAATATTCATAGACTGCTAAGCCATTGTTGTTGATATATCGAGAAAGGGCCGAAACTTGGACACATTTGCCCTCTTGTCAAAACAAGCAACACCTTTTAGTCGAATTGCGTAACCTTACTGGCTTACTGGTCACACGATAAGATCAAAAATTTAATTCTGAAGTCTTCCAATACGGTATTATTGAGTTGAAAGGTTTTAGCGTTGCGCCATACATACATAATACATCATCGACTTTTAAAAAACTGTTCGTGTCCGTCCGCCCGTTTCTCATCACACTGACCTATAAATACCTTTCAGACAAAAAAAGACAATAAACAAACTTTCACAACATGTCCTAGATGTTATAAGTCGCATGACTTCGAAAAGTTACTTAGAACTGCTTAGTATACTGAACAAAACAAGTTGAGATTGAGTTAAATTAATTCCATTAAAACGGCGACATAAGCAACAAGAACATTTCACACAAATTTTTAAAATACATCATTTTTTACATTAAGACCATGAAAAAGGCGGAAAAACGTGTGCGATCGCATCGATTTTCTACAAATATCTACATTGCGCTTCAGTTTTCTTCGCTGCAGAAATCGTTCTTTTGTTCTTTTAATTGATAGAGCTGGCAAATTGCCAGTCCTTGAACTAACTTCTATATTTACATCAATTTTGTGAATTGATGTGAAGCAGTCGGCAAGCAAAAATTCGGTGCTGGCACGATGGTCTTTGTCGAGTCGTTCCAGTAATTCCGCCCCCGAAATAAGCTTTGCTGTTGCTTTTCTTAATCTCCCGATACTTTTTTCCAAAAGCCTAAGCGGTTATGTATTAATATGTCATACAAAACTTCTAGTTTCGGCAAGTGCGCCGCTTCCCGCTACATCAGCTTTAATGAGCCTTGATATGTTCAAAATTTTCTTTTTCATGATTTCTTATTGCGGATAAGTGTTTTCTATCTGCTCTTTCCTCTGTTTATGGGTCAAATCTTTTGGGACTACGTTTCTGTTTTTAGAAAATATTGTTTAAATCTGCCTTTTCAAAAGGCTTTTCGTGATAATTGTTACTTTTGGGAACCAGGTATTATCGTTCTAGGTAAATTGAATCGATTAACTGATAAATTAAAAAATATAAACATTACACGACCAGGGCGTTTTTTTGCGCGAAAACCTATCGGTTGCGTGTACTTTCTCGCCTTTTTCATGGTCTTGATGTAAACACTGAGGCATTTTAAAAGTTTTCCATGTGTGAAATTTTCTTGTCTCTTGTGCTGCCGTGTTTAATGACATTTTTGTAAAGCGCAGTTATTATCAATTAATCCAATTCTCAATTGCTTTGTCCAGTGTACTATAAATCCTTTATTTTACACAATAGAAGCACCAAGACTTGGGCGGGCCCATGCTCAACATTTTCTTATTTAAAAAAAAATAGATTGGAAACTAAAACAACATTCACAAATGCGAGTAAGCCGGTAGTATTGACTGATTGGATAATCTAGAGCATCGATAAACGTAAACATTTATTACTTTTAATTTCTACAAGGTTTCTTTGCACTGACATACGCCGTTAAAATCAAAACGTTCCACCCATCATAGATAGCTTTGTAACTATGACGTTAGTTTTCAATTCTTCTTATTTACGTATACTAGATACAGTGGTTACATAGAAGTTTACACCAGCTACGTTTGCGCTAAATATCCTATCAAAAATGTTAACAAATCATTTCATGTAGAAAATAACATCAACAACATCAATAGTAGAAAGAAACGAAGGTAAAACAGGAACGTTAAATAAGTATTAAAACATTTGTAGGGTAAGGAAATGGCTAGAAATGACTGGTATATGCCATCATAGTCATTTCTTTTGGTTCTTCCAGTAGATATGCGAGACGCTATACCAGCCATACCCTGTTGCAATAAGGGTTAGCCATACTGACGCCCATTTAACGTGATTAACTATTTCACGCAGTCGAATAACTGCTCCGCTTCTCTTTCCTTTTATGAGCATGATTTTTCGTACGCTAAGTTGGCGAATATTGACAAGCCGTCCCCTAGTCAAAAGAGAATTGTCCATAGTGCCGAAAAAACCTGTTTCACACTGTGAAATAGTAATGTAGTTAATATTTATTGAAAAAAGTTTTTATATTTTGTGTTGTTACATTTTGTGTTAAAGGCGTTGTTACATTTTGCGTTAAAGGCACTGTTACATTTTGCGGTAACAAGTTGTTACATTTCGCGTTAAAGAAATTGTTACATTTTGCGTCAAAAGTTGTTACATTTCGGGTTAATGTTACATTTTGCGTCAAAAGTTGTTACATTTCGGGTTAATGTTACATTTTGCGTCAAAAGTTGTTACATTTCGGGTTAATGTTACATTTTGCGTTAGTTGTTACATTTTGCGGCGTAACAGGCCGCAAAGAAGATACAGGCACCGCGGAGGGGGAGGGGCTGGGGGGGGAGGGGCTGGGGGCTCACGAGACTGATTGCTTTTTCCAAGTGCTACCACGAATACTGACTTACTGGCCACGGCGGGGATGGGATAAATCCCAATCATACGATCCAAAATATATTTCGTCAAATTTTCTTGATACAGGTGAAGTCAAGGTTGCAGTGATAAAAAAGAATGCAATAAATATCAAATAAAATCGATTACCAAACGTTTCTCTCTGCACCCTGCACGCGTACGTTTTATTTTTTTATGGGCAAAGAATGCAATAAATATCAAATAAAATCGATTACCAAACGTTTCTGTCTGCACCCTGCACGCGTACGTTTTATTTTTTTATGGGCAACAAGCCAAAAATGACCATCAATTTACCGAACATTCAGTTTAAATAATAAATAATAATAATAATAACAACTTTATTTCAGTGTCAAGAAATGTAGCAGTCTCCCACTAAATAAGGACACTATCCTAAATTATAATATATATTACTAATTATTTAAAATTTAAAATAATTAAAATTTACATAAAATACAGTTCTTACAATTTGACAGAAACTGTCGTGTTAGAACGCTAGAAATGGAGTTTTAGATCATCAAGATTTCAAAATGTTCTGGAGGAAGGGGCGGAGGGAGCGGGGGGGGGGGGGGGCGGTGAGAGAGTGAGAGAGATATGCCTCCAATCTCCTCTAAAGGCGGGCGCCGCTAGCAAAATAATTCTCAATGCCATTTCATCCTATTAGCCCAACCACTTTAAAGTGTGCTCCGCGGTCCCTGAGATATGGCTCTCCAATAAAGAGATCGAGCTTTTTATTCAAATGTAGTTTAAAAAGAGTGAAAACGTCAGGCAAAACTGCATTTGAATTCAAAGCCCGATCTCTTTATTGCCGAGGAGTTAGTTAGAGCTATTTACAGGCCGGGGGAGTAATAATTTACGTCTGAGGAAACTTTCTGTGGTAATTTAATGATAATGTGAGACCTATGGAATGTTTTGACCGCTTATATTTCAAACATGAAAAAAAAACACGTGTTAAAATGTTTCAGCGATTTATTCAAAATCGGAAAGTTTAATTTGTTTGAAATTTTCCCATTCAGTGTGCTACACTGTGTAGATTTTAAAGCATTTATTCGCTTGTCGCGGGTAGCCCCAAAATGGAAAGATATTTATGAAAAACTGCTTTTCGCCATTTTTGTTTACGATGCTATGGAAACGGTGATTAGCATAAAAGGAGCATCAACCGAAACTTTAATCCCAGCCTAACATCTGGTATCAAATTCAGATTCATTAAGTGAAAGTAAGATTATGTATAAGTGCATTCAAAAAGAAAAGTGTGACTCCCTCCAAAAAAACTACTTGGAGCCACCTTAAGCAGTACTTAGAGACACCCGAACAGGTTAAGTTCGAGACGGCAGTAAATGTACAAAACAATAAACAAAAAGCTTCAAATGGTTTTCCATTAATGTTTCATTGGTTCCCAAGTACCTTTTGGTAACTTATTATTATTGGTTTTTTCATTTATTCATTTTTTTTAATTGCTGGCTGGGAAACATGCAGACATTTTTGTTTATCCACTGAGCTGGCTTGGAATTTCCCTATGTGTTATGCTGGGGAAAAGGAACAGATATATTTTTCCCAGCAACGGAGAAGAACACCTGGAAATGCTTTTATATCATTTACTTTAATTTATTTGAGTAAAATAATACATTTTACCAAAGATTGTTCGTTGGGTGCCCCTGAGAAATCGGGACATCGTCAATTTCCGTTCGATTGCTCCAATTTCCGTTCCGTTGTGTTACGTTTTGAATTCTGTTTTGTTGGTTCAATTTCAGTTCTGATTCCCTAAATTCTATTCTGTTGGTACAAATTCAGTTTTACTGTCTTGAGAAAAGAATTTGATGTAAAGTAATAAAATATACAGGTTCTACATTAGCGGAGATGACCTCTCATAGTTAACGTCTCCAAGCGCGGTAAACGTATGCAAGTAAGTTTGATTGGTTTTGGCTATACTTCTGATTGGTTGAGAAAGTGGCACGAGTCACAAAGACCAAAACAACTGCAAAATTTACTTTCGACAAAATGCTGTCAGTGATGCTCCACATAAGAGCTACCGTAAACTTCATTGTTCTGCCGCATTGGCTCTTTCCCACATAGAATATCTTTGATTTTAATAGAGGAGGGGCTGATGGTTCATAATTATATTTCAGTATAAATATAAAGAAAATCCATTTGCGTCAAATAAATTTTGGGAAATGTTTGTGCTTAACCAATCAGAATAGCAGAAGACAATAGCTAATAATTTTGCTTATTTGGTGAAGTTCCCCAAATACAATATCTTTTAAAAATTGCATGTATTGTTGTGCGATTGGGTCTCAAATTACTTGAAACCTTAAAATAATTAGACAAAATGCACCTTGAACCTTAACTTTTTAGCGGTTTTCGAGTCTAGGCCAATCAGATCACTAGTTGTAACAATGAAAAAAGTAGACATTCCATCGTGCATTGCCGTTCAGCACTTTCCTTCTTATGCGGATCATTACTTAATCACTCATTGGCGCAACACAACTACTGCGTTTCCTAGTAAAAAAATTCCACACCGATGACCTTGCAGTACCCGGAACTGGGGAGTGCCTAATTAACTGGCTCGCCGCTCTGCGGCGAGTCAGTTCTTAAAATACCCTTCTTTTTTTTTTTTTTTTTTTCTGTCGTGTCACTTGCCCCGGGAATCGATTTTGCTGCGGCCAACACCGTACCTAGTTTACTTCCGGTTTTCAGAAATCAGTGATGTCATCGAAACGACAATTTACAATTGAAATATTTACGGTTCTAATTTCCACGGAATTGTTAAACATTAAATCGCTGTGATTTCAGGATGTGTTCTATTTCTGGTAAAAGGAAAGCGCGTTGAAGTTTTCTGACCAAATGAATTGTCAAACAGTTGAGTTTAGATGGAATGAATAAAACACGTCCCGGCACGTCAACTGCTGAGTAAACAATTCTCAAGGATTACGCTATGGAGTCACGTTGAAATTCGAAACATCTCGAATTTATGTCACGCTATGGTCGCGATCGATCATGTTGATATTGATTGTCCAAAATGCATGTGTTTAAACAATACTGATTTCTTGTAGTAGGTTGTTTCAAGGATTTTAAAATATACAAAGTTCTAAACTTATGTTTTTGCTAATAGTACAGGGCTGATCCGAGAAAAAATGGACTTGAAATCGTAGCCTGCAAAGGGAATTTTATATTTGTCGGCGGGGGGGGGGAGGGGATGGTGTTGGGCAATTTTTCTGATAATGAATTTATTTTCCGTCTTGATGTTGTACAAGAATTTTTTTTCGGGATTGTTCGATACTTTTTTTCCTTTGGATTTCTGTGCATTACTTTTTTTTTTACTTTTGCTGTGCAGGAATTTTTTTTTTGGTAATTGCCCAATTCTTCACTCTCTCCCCCCGTGTTCTGTCTCTTGTTGGGGGAGGGGTGCGTCAGTTGTTTCGAATTTTATTGACATGATGGTCATGATGGTGCAATAGCGTATTGTCGTTGTACAAGAGAGTGGTATCGTTCGTGTTTGGTGTTGGATTTCTGAGATATTATTGTTTAGTTTGGTGCAGTTGGTTTAATATTCGTCGATCGGTTTAAGTTGAGAAATTTTCGTTAGATATTGTGCAAGGTAAGGGTTTGTGTTGCAGCGGGTTTTTGTGATTAATTGTGGGGAAATGTGTTTCGTTTTGGGTTAACTGCAGAATACTTTGCCAAATGAATTGTTTTGTAAGTGTCTACACGGTGCGGAGAAACTGTTTAATATTTTGTTTGTTCACATTAAATATGTAAATATAAGTATGTATTATTCTTCGTTGTTTTATCTATGAGCCGCCAAATGTGTACCGCGATCGCGTACTAAAAGCAATACAGTTGAATTATTTAGCGATTGCGTACCGCGTAGGAAGAAAATATGTTGTCTTGTTATGTCTTCATATTGCCACTGCGTGGCGGGTATCGACTTTTGTCGTGAGGTAGTGGAAATGGTAGGGTATTCTGCAGTTGGTTTTAATGTTAAATGAGTTTTTGAGAATTACTTTTAGGATGAATATGGGTGAGATGGTTGTGTGAAAAGTGAGATGAAAGATGAAGGGTTTTATTGAGGGAAGATTGTGGTTACTTTTGGAGATTGGCGTGGATGTTTATAATGTATGACAGTTTGCGAATACTAGAATGTGTGATTGTCATTCTGTAGATAGTATATTTAGTTTGTTTTGATTGACCAATGTTGGTTTGCATATGACGTAAAAAAGGAAATGTTATTATGCGATTCAATGTAAGTTATAGTGAAGGCAATTTTTTGTTATGAGAATTTTTGCTGCATATATTTAGTAAAAATGTGTAATGTCAAAATTTGGTCGAGTTGTGTGGTTTTTAAATTGGTTATAATTTCATAGATATTTTGGATGTGATGTTTGTGAATTTTGATATGATATGTTATGGTGTAAGTGGAAGGCAAGCATATGTTGTTACATGTCTTGTTTTTGTTCCCCGGGGGGGGGGGGGGGGGGGTACTTGGGTCAATTTTTGTTGGGTATGTGTCGCTGGCCTCTCAGAGCCCTTGTCCTATTATGGTGTATTCTGTGGTTAATTATAGAGCCCATCTTAGTCACTTTTGAGTAAATGTAAATTTTGCAATCCCAGCTTAGTCACTTTCTGTTTAGGGATCTAACTTGAGTTCGGAACAGTTTTATCTTGGTCATCTTTAAGGTTACAGTGTACCTTCAGATCGAAAATTTATCAATTTTTTTTTTTTGGCGTTAAAATAAAGTTTACAGAATGAACTTTCATCCAAAAAAAAAACATTATCGAAAAATAGTGAAAATTGACGGAGAAATGACGGTATAACTTTTGTGGGCGGAGTTTGTTTATTAAGCGATATGTTTTTTAAGCGCCGTTTTCTCAAAGTTAATTTTTCGCTTGTTGGGGACACTTTAAAGAGCTACAACTCTAAGGGAATTTGTTCGATTTTCCTCAAATTTGGACAGAAGCTAGGCTAACATATAATCAATAAAAACGTGTCGGCGAATTTCTTAATTCCGAAAACTTTTTCGTCAAGAGCCATTTCTGTGCGATCATTCCAATTTTTTTTCTCCCCTTTTCGAAAATATTCTGTAACTTTTCACTGCAATTGAATATGGGAAATCGCCGACACGTTTTTTTTAGCACTTCGTGTCCGGAAACCTGAGAACAAATCAAATCAGCAAAATATAATAATCTCTTTGAGTTATAGCGTTTTAAAGCTGATTCGGACGTTTGAATTTAGACGTCGTAAAAAATTCGACAATTCATTTTATTAGCAAATTGTTTCAATATTTAGATAGCCAGCTCTATAAGCTTTAATTTGATATCTGGGTTTAGGTATATTAAGTGTAATCTTAAGACGCTAGAGCTGTTATGCTGGAGACACCCCCGAAGGTACACTGTAAGCTTAAATGAGTTGACATACTTTATTACATGAAATTTTGGCGACACGTTAATTTAGTGATTTTGAAAAATCCATATTTAGCGGCACTTTAATTTAGCGATTTTTCGTAAACTTCGGAACATAAGTCACTTAATTTTCGCGATTTCACCGAACTGAAACTTTGGCGAATTTATTCAAAACTTTTACGACGATAATCGACCATCAAACAGCATGATTGTGTGAAACTGACCAGATGGCGAAATTTCATATTGTACACTTTTATTTAGCGACGATTTAAATTTAGCGACACTTAATTTTGGTGCATTTAAATTTAGCGATTTTTAGAAAAATCGCTAAATTCGCTAAATTTAAGTGTCGCCAAAATTTCATGTAATAAGGTATTTATTAAATGTAGGAGACTTTACTCTTTATCTACAAACCTTCTGGTACATTTGTTAGCTAAATATTTAGAAGCTGAAACTCCGCAAATAAATACTTGCTAGAATTTTCTTACCCCAAAAAATCCCGAGAATTTGCGACCCCATTCTAGTAACTCTATTGAAAATGCAACCCGATTATAGTCAAAGTTCTGTTCTTGTTTTATTGAAGTTTGTGAATCCAATTGAGAGAGGATATCTGGTGTCGTATGAATTTTGTAAGATTGTGGGGAAATTTTTTCGTTTTCTATTGAACTGTTCTAATGTTATTTTTATGTATTGAATTTTCAGTTTTGTTAAAACAAGACATTGTGTGAGTTTTGGCCAAAATGCTCCAGATTAACATCGTAAATTTTACTTCTTGTTACACCCTTCCGCTCGAGATGTCTGGTGGATGTTAAGCAGAGAACAGGGGAATATGTTGATGGTTCTTTAGGGAGGGGGCATGTGATACTTGTTGGACTGGTTAAGTTGGGGCTAGGATATTATCGCAGCATTGATGTTTGCCTTGTGATATAGTCATGAGGCACCCCTTTGGCCTGGTACATTGTGCTGAAGGGTTCTGATTTGGTGGGTTTGATGCAAGCATTGCTAGTGTATTGTCTGCCCAATGTTTGTCTATAAATGAGTGTTGTGTTTTATTACAAGTTAAAGCATTATGCACTTTTAGACTATATAATTCCTTTGTTTTCTTTTGTTTAATTTTGAGTATGACACACTAATTGTTAGATAGTGTTTCACAGATGAAGTAAAATCACTCTCCGTTTTGTTTTGCTGTGTAAATATTTTGAATGAATCATTAAACAATTATTGAACTTGGCTTTCGTATGATGTGAAGATATACAGATCTCGGAGGGTGTTATTCACCGGGCTAAAGCCTTCAGCTTTGGCGGATAACCCCCTCGATCTGCATAACTCTTCATATCATACTCAGGCTCGTGCAATAATTGTTGAGTAATTATACAGCGTTGAGTTCAAGGCAGCTCAAGCAAAATCGTTGGATTTCTGGCTTATTTATAGTAATTAAAGGTTGATATCAGTAGTATAAGATAACAATCTATGATATTTCAATTTAGTGATGGTGAATTTTCAGACCTGATAGTAACATCACTGAAGATGTGAAAAAAATCAATAGTTTTATTGTTATAATAGCATTCTCCATCACTTTAGAGAAATTGAATAGAAATCCAGAAGCATGCCTCCCCCCCTTCCGCCCACAAAAAAAAATTTCCTTCACGCATTCTTCTTTAGCCCCCCCACTCAAAAACTTGCTGCATGGTCCCTGTGTCTGCATGGGTAAGTGGGGTGATCATTAGATATGATTGGCTGAATATTTAAGGCTATTAGGTAATATTTTAAGTGAAGTGTTATAAGTTGTTTTATGGTTTGAATGAATTCCTTTATGTATTCATTAGGAACAAAGGGATATTTAGGGAAGGTTCATAATTTATATAGAGGGAGGGGTATGTTGATTTCAGATTTTTTCTGTTCAAAATTTTGTAAGGCCCCCCTATTAGTTGGCGTGTTTTTTTCCTGCTTCCCCCCCCCCTCTCTATTACATATCCCATAACTATGGGCAAAATACTATGCCCTCCCCCTTCTCCCCCCTGTTTCCTCCACCATAACCACCAAAATACACTCTGACAACTAAAACAAGACATTTTTAGTCTCAAAATTAACCAACAAAAATAGTAGTTTAAGTTTATTGAGGATGGAAAACAAGTTTTGCATTCTGTTGAGTCTTGTACAAGTTGGGACATTTTGAGGTAATCAAGCTTCATCACCAATCGGAATATAAATTTTAGAACATGGACTCTTTCCTCCGCAGAGGCTCCAATTGGTATTTCATTAATAAAATTTTAAATAAAAATTAATAAGCATGCGAGGGACGATGGGAAGAGCGAAAGGGTCAGTCTCCCTTCTCTCTTTCCCTGTCCAATCATCCCCTGTGCACTTCCTTTTCCCCTCTCTCCAGCCTCTGAGTGACACAAAAAGACCTGTGTGGAGGAGAGAGGAATATGGAATTACAAATAAATGTTCTAAGAAAGGGAGCATCAGTGTGAGTTTATTTATATTCATTGAGATGGACTACTATTTATAAGCTTCAGTTATACTAAAAGTTGATTTACAGATGCTCCTGCTGAATAAAAGTAAACTGATGGTAGTTTTTTTATTAAATTTTTTTTATGCCCCCCCCCCCCCCCCCCCCCCTCCTCGTTATACCTTCTTTCATATTGGTAGAAATTTTCGATAGCCCCTTCTTTCTAAAAGGTAACAGGGAAAAATCATGGCCCCCTTCAAAATTGACATAGCTCCTCTTCTACATAAATTATGAATCCTCCTTTAATGGTTGTGGTAATTAATATGGAGTTTAAGTAGGTTTTTTTTTTTTCAGGTGCTGGGAGCTGTTAGACATTGCATTAAAGAGTATCATTTTAACTGAGAATACATAAAAATACACAAAAATACACAATATACACAATATACACAATATACACAACTTATAAACAAAATTGATTTGTTGAGTTTTGCTTTTAATGTTGTAAATCAGTTACATTAATTTTTGTGATGTATGCTGCAATTATTGAAGAAATAAAAGGTGACAAGTTTTGCAGATCGCGGTTTGCATTGTTTGTTAATGGTGTTGAGTTGCAGAAAGGAAAACGACATCAGTCTAGGGAGGTCAGCAGGATACCTGTTAAAAGATTGAGAAAAATTTTTAAAATGAGAAAATGTAGGAAGGCAATTATAAAGGTTATTTTGTGTAATATACCAAAAAGTTCAGTAGTTTATGAGATTGTGAAGAAATGTGCACTTCGAAGAGCAGTACGTTTTGGTATAAATGGAGTTAGAAAAGAAATGCTAAAAAGAGGAGATATCGATGTGTCATGTGAATCTGTTTTACTGAAAAAGGAGGTGATTTATAAAGGTGTAAATCATAGAAGGGCATATATAAAAACAAAGTTGTCAAATGACATAGAAACACATCCTGGGCCAAGTATTGTTGATTCTTCAAGAACTATCATTGCACCTTTTAGTCAGGGAGAAAGTTCTGTTTTCGGTCGTAATGCAGGCATGCAATGTGTAGCAATGAGTTTGTCAGCGATTTTGTATAATTTTATGCATGGCATTAGATCATCGTCAGATCTTGTGCAAATAATGGAGATTGGAAATCAGATGTATACAGATTTATCATATTCAGTGCCTCAAGGATACTTGATGTTAACTGAAGTTCCTGAGGTTGTGTCTGCATTTGACATAGTTTATAATTTACAATATAGTGAGAGTTATTTTGGAAATATATTTTATTTAAATGATATGATGATAGAAGAAAATTGTGTGCCGCTGGAAGAAGCATTTAGGCTGTTGTTACGTGAGGATTATGATGGATTTTTATTGACAATAACAATTTTAACAGTGGGTATATTTCAAATGGGAGATGGTCGTTTTAAAGTTTTTGATTCTCATAGCCGAGATGTTGAAGGTATGAATGATGACTTGGGGGCATGTGTATTGTTAGAAGTGGATAGTCTTTCTGATTTGGTAGAATACTTTCAAAGATTATATGCTGGGAGGAATGATGCCTTGTATGAAATGAAAGCTGTTAAAATTTGCAGAAATGTACCAGAAAATGGTGATGAAAGTAACATTAAGGAGAAGAGTTATTGTCTGTGTTCATGTAAACATTGTGCATTTGTGTGTTATTATGCAGTTTGTTTCTCAGTGATTAAAAAAATTCGTTATTGGGATGATGATACGGTTGATAGTATTGTTGAAAATGCTAAGGAGCAATATGAAAAACTAAAATTAGAAAGGCATTGTAGCATGAGTGATGTTCCAAATCCTGTTATGATAAAAGGTGCAAAAGTGGAAGTTACTTTCAACAGTTTATATAAGGGGTTAGTATTGGAAAATTTGTCAAATGTTGCAGACGATTTGAGGTTGCTTGTTATAGAGAATGAAAAGACAAGCAGTGGATTTGTGATGTCCATATCAAGTTGCTATCATATTGGTTGTATTTTTAATAGGCAAAGTCTTGGTAAAATAAATTATGGTATATTTGCATTTGATGACGAGGTTAGAAAAGGTTTTGTTTTTGAGCTATTTGAGGATATTATGAGTGTAATGGTTTGTGTTTTAAGATTGATATCACATAGAGAAGGGTTAGATATGAAATCATATGAAGTTCAATTTATTTCTTGTAATTGTGGTGTTTCCAAAAAAGACATGCTAGCAATCATTAGAAAGCATAAATCATCAAAGCAGAGAGCTAAGGTTGTTTTGAGACAACAAGGAGAGTATGAATCATTGGAACCAGAGAGGAAAAAGGCTCGGTTAGAATATATGAATGAAAAGTATAGTAATAAGTCAACTGAAGATAGGAAAGCGAGTTATTTACAAAGGAAGGGAGAGATTGCTGCAAAGTATTTAGAAAAGAGGGAAGAGATCGCTGCAAAGTATTTAGAAAAGAAAGATGAGATTGCTGGAAAGTATTTAGAAAAAAGGGAAGAGATTGCTGCAAAGTATTTAGAAAAGAAAGATGAAATTGCTGGAAAGTATTTAGAAAAAAGGGAAGAAATTGCTGCAAAGTATTTAGAAAAAAGGGAAAAAATTGCTGAGAAATATAAGAAGATGGATGTCAAGAAAAAAAAGGAATACATTAATAAACAGAGAAAAGTTTATGACGAGAAATCAGCAAGGAAACATTCACTTGATTACTATATTGCTCGGTTTGAGGTTGGTATAAGAGATGGGCCATATTTCATTTGTGTGGTTTGTCATAGATTATTGTATAAAAGATCTGTACTTCAGTTGAGAAAAGAAAAGTATAGTAGTTGTAATCTTCATTTGTTTACAAGTGTTATGTCATTTGATGGGAAAATGTATATATGTTCCACTTGTGATAAGAAAATAAAAAAAAATCAGGTACCTTGTCAAGGTGTATACAATGAACTCAAAGTTGACATTGTTCCAAGCGAACTTGGAAATTTGCAAAAACTTGAACAGATATTGATTGCTCAGCGAATAGTTTTTGAGAAAATTGTTGTAATGCCGAAGGGAAACCAGCGTAAAATTAAAGGAGCAATTTGCAATGTACCAGTGAGTTGTGAGGATGTTTGTAATGTTTTGCCACGTGGACCTGACAGTTCAGGGATTATTATTGTTAAGTTGAAAAGAAAATTAGAATTTAGAGGTCATGTATATTTTCAAGCAGTACGTCCACAGGTTGTATTGGATGCACTTAATTGGCTACAAAGTAATAATTTTTTATATGCAAATATTACTGTGAAGCTTACAAACATTGACAGGCAACTCATGAGTATAGGTGAGAGCTGTAGAGAAGAAAATGTTTTAAGTGATACTAGTATATCAGATAATGAGTGTTGTATGGAAGGACAGAGTATGGAGAATGATGGCAATATGAGTGATGATGACTGTGAAAAGGATGATCCCCTTGACGAATTCAGGGCAGTAACAAGTGAAACATGCTTACAGTCTGTTATACCAGACTACCCGCTCATATGTGATGAGGAAGAGGACAGTTATAGTAGATCTATTGGGAATGAAATCTATAATATTGCACCTGGTGAAAATAAGCACCCGGTATCTGTTATGACAGATAGGTATTGTGAAGAATTGGCATTTCCAGTGTTATTTCCAACAGGGAGGTTTGGATATAAGGCAGATAGAAAAATAAAATTGAGTCCTGTTAAGTATTTTAATGCAAGGTTACTTCATTATAGTGGAAGGTTTGCTATGAATACAGAATATCTATTCTTTGCACAATTTATAATTGAGCAAAGAAAGGTTTATAATAATATTGGAATTGCTTTAAAAAAATTACATGGTCGTCAAGTAACAGCATCTGAATTGAGATCAAATGAGCAATGTATTAAACATTTGATATTTAAGGATCAAGCATACTTGTTTTTGAGAGATATTCCGGGCAGTCCTGCATATTGGCAAAAATTCATGTTTGATGTTATTGCTATGGTACAACAACTTGGCATTCCAACATGGTTTATGACTCTGTCATGTGCTGATTTAAGATGGCCAGATTTGTTTTATGTAGTTTCCCGAGTTAATGGGCAAGAGATGAGTAATGAGGAAATAGAGAATTTATCGTACAATGAAAAATGTTCTTTGCTTAATCTTAATCCTGTGATTGTTGCAAAGCATTTTCAACATAGGGTGGAAACGTTTTTCAAGGATGTATTGATGAGTAATGCAAATCCAATTGGAAAAATTGTTTACTATGCTCTGAGAATTGAATTTCAAATGAGAGGTTCACCTCATTTACATAGTTTAGTGTGGTGTTCTGATTGTCCAGAGCTTATACCTGGAAATGAAGATGCATACATTAGGTATATTGATGAACATGTTCAAGGAAGTCTTCCTGCAGATAGAGAAAATGATCACGATCTTTATGAATTGGTCAACATGTATCAAAAACATCGTCATTCTAGGAGTTGCAAAAAATATAGAAATGTTGCATGCAGATTCAATTTTGGGCAGTTCTTTAGTAATGAAACTATTGTATCGAAGCCTGTGCCAGAAGATATTCCAGATAAAGAAAAGACAGCTATGTTAAATCGCCGTAATGAGATTTTGTCTGCTGTAAAACAGCAAATTAATGAAAGTTTGGATCCTGGAAAATCTAATTATGATGCAAGTGTAAGTGCAGAAGACGTTTTGAAAAGTTGTAAAGTATCAATGGAGGACTATAAGTGGGCTTTGAATATTTCTGCTGACAGTGATTTTGGGTTGCATTTGAAAAGAGGTGTTGATAGTTGCTTTATAAATAATTACTTTGAAGCTGGTGTTAGAGGTTTTAGAGCAAATGTTGATTTACAACCTGTCTTTAATCATTACAAGTGTATAACTTATGTATGTTCATATTTTTCAAAAGACGAGACTGAATGTTCACAAGCGATAATGAATGCAGCAAAAGAGGCAAAAAATAACAATTTAGAAATTAGAGAATCTTTAAAGAAAGTGGGAACAGCGTTTTTGTCATGTAGAGAGGTGAGTGCTCAAGAATGTGTTTATAGGTGTATGCCTGAACTTTGGTTACGGAAAATTTTTCCTGCAACAGTCTTTGTAAATACAGGTTTGCCAGACGAGAGAATACGAATGACAAAGGATAATCATGAGATAGAGCTTTTGGAAGACGACGACACTAATGTATTCAAATCAAACATAATTGAACGGTATGCTTTAAGACCAATTAGTCTTGATGAGTTATGTTTGGCTGAATTTGCTGCGTATTATTATAAGGACTATAAGGTGCCTGTTGATGAGGAAAATGATGTTCAACCTGTGGTACTTACTGATGATGTAATTGAATTGCAACATGCAGTAGGTGATATTGATTTAATTCTTCCGAAGAAAATTAAGCTGAATGTTACAAATGAGGTTATGAAATGCAGAAAAATTAAAGCAGTGTTAAGGTTTCATAGACCAAATGAAAGAAAAGAACCAGAGAAATTCTGTCATTATTTACTTATGTTATATTTGCCATGGCGAAATGAATCAGAATTGTTAGGATGTGATCAGTTATATGGAACGAAATATTCTGAATCCTCAGTAAGAGAGGTTCTTCAAAAAAACAGGACAATGTTTGAGCCGAATGGCGAAGCTGTTAACATAGCACTGCAAGAATTTAGTGATAATCCACTTAGAAATGTTGATTGTTATGATGTTTTGAATGAGCAAGAAAATGATGATTTGATAAGTGAACTGAGAAACAATGATGATGGTGGTGATGATGACTCTTGTGACAGATTTTCAGATGAACTATTAGGAGATAAACGAGAACAGGGAACTAGTATAATTTCGTTTAATCACCCATCAGATGTGACAGATGAATGGGTAAGGGATGGTGTGAGATCCTTAAATAAAGAACAGCGATTTGCTTATGATTATGTGTTGAGTTGGTGCAGAAGTCTGTTAAAAAATATGAATTGTATATGTAAAAAAAGAATAGAACCAATTCATTTATTTATCACAGGTGGAGGAGGTTCTGGAAAGAGTCATTTGATACGATTAATTTATCATACTGTGGAAAAGACATTTAAGCAATCTTGTGTGAATCCAGAACTACCAAAAGTTTTATTAATGGCACCAACAGGTGTTGCTGCAATTGCAATTTCAGGAACAACAATTAATACAGCATTGGGTATTCCAAAGTATGTTGGTAGTAAATTGCAAACATTAACTGATGATAAGAAGACAATGCTGAGGGTTACATTAAGTGAACTACGTTTGATTGTGATTGATGAAATTTCGATGGTTTCTAATATGAGATTACTTTTTATTCATCAGAGATTGAAAGAAATCTTTGATTGTCAAAAATTATTTGGAGGTATTTCAATAATATGTGTTGGTGACTTTTACCAGTTACCTCCTATTAAAGAAAAATTAATATTTTGTAACTATAAGAATGAACTTCACAATTTGATGCATCCATGGCATGTGTTTAAGATGGTAGAGTTGACAGAAATAATGCGTCAAAAGGGAGATAATACTTTCACTGATTTGTTAAACAGAGTTAGGGTTGGTAGGCATACTCAAGATGATATAGACAAGATTCAGTCAAAATCATTAGATGTTAATGAGACAGAAAATTATCCAGTTAATGAGTTACATGTTTGGGCAGAGAATCAGCCAGTTACAGAGTATAATAATAAGCGTCTAGAAGAGATTATGATGCCACTGTATGTGTTGCAAGCGATTGATAAATACCCATGTAATGTTCCAAAAGCAGAGATTGAAAAAGTTTTGTCGCGAGGTCGATCTGAAACAGGTGGTCTGGATTTTGAAATTTGTATTAAAGAGAGTTCTCGAGTGATGTTGACAAGCAATATTGATATTAATGACAGACTTATTAATGGTCAGTTAGGCGTTGTTGTAAATATTTTAGTGAATGAAAGATCTCAGAAAGTAAGTGTTATTTACGTGAAGTTTGATGATGAAATAGCTGGTAATTTGCTTATCAGAAACAGTGGTGATAGATTTGCTATTGACAGTAAAGCTGTACCTATTAAACCAATCTTGAGCAAATTTAAAATTAATTGTACAAAGTTGTCATCACCAGAAATAGAACGATTTCAATTCCCACTTGCTTTGGCATGGGCATGCACAGTTCATAAAGTACAAGGTTTAACTTTAAATAATATTGTGATAAGTTTTGAATTATTTAGGCAGAGAGTATTTAATTATGGACAGATATATGTTGCTCTTAGTCGAGCAACTTCTCTTAATGGCATTTATATTCTTGGAAAACTTGAGAGTAAATATATTAGAGCAGATCCAAGAATAGATGCTGAATATGAAAGGTTGAGAGCAATGTCACTTTTGGACATTAATAGCAGTGGTGAAATGGATGGAGGTGATTCAGTAGTCACTGTGGTTCTTTTGAATATCAGATCACTTAGAAAACATTGTATTGATATCAAGTTTGATAGAACTATTTTTAATTCAGATTTGATATTATTGACAGAGACACAACTGTTACTATGTCAGTCACATAGTGATATTGAAAAAATTCTTTCTCCAATGATAGTAGAGACACAAGATAGTAGTGATCGATTTTTAAGCTTAGCAGTATGTCATAAGGCAAAAGTTATTATTAGTGAAAAAGAGTATATTCCATCATTAAATGGGTTGAAGTTTTGTGCACGATTTGATGAGCATAAAAATAATGAAATATGGTTTTTATTAGTTTATCGGAAGAATACATCAAATTTGAATACTTTTGTTAATAATCTGAAGGAGATCTTAAATGAGAAATTAGTTGATGTTGTGCTTGGTGACTTTAATGTTAACTTTTTTGATTCCAAATATTGTAGTGATTTAAAATGCCTTTTGGAGGAAACATTTGCATTTCGACAAATTGTGAATGAAGCAACATTTGTGTCAGCGGGAAGTCTTCTTGATCATGTTTATGTTAAAATGGAGAAGATTAAAATGGTAAGAAATAAAGTCATAAGTGTTTTCTACTCAGATCATGATGCAGTTAAAATAACATTTCAGCTATAATATTATTGATGTTTTATTTTATTTGAGATTGATTGCAACGAGGATTATGATAAATGTTTTTTTTGGATGGAAATTGGTTAGAAATGGCTGTGTTATGAAAATGTAAAAGACATCTGTGGAGGCATTGGTATTCATCATAAGCTTTTATTGGAAAGGTTCAATTATCGCTTTTATAAATTGTTCAAATTTCCGCATAATGCAGTGTGTTTTCTGCATAATCAATGCATTTTCCTGCATCGTATCAGATGTCCTGAATTGAGAAGTTATCCTTTTGTTTGATGATGGATGTAATAGAAATTGTGGTTGTTCATAGGTTTTGTAGAATTACAGTGGTATCTTTGTTATTTGTGTAAATTATAGAGCAGTATGTTGTTAAAGGAGCAAAGTTATATCATGGGGGTTGTGATGTTGGCTTTGGTTATTTTTAAGAGAGGTATGCTATATAGTGAAAGCAACTGTATTAATAGATGCTAAAATAGCGAATTAATAATGACAATTATATGGGTAATATAATTGTCATTTTTAGATAAAGCGATGAATAATTATTATTGAGTTTCTTAAGATTGTAATTTCTTTTGAGTCAGCAATTGTGTCACTAAAAGAAAAAAAGAGCTGATAATAAAGAGTATCTATGTATGGAATGTGATATTTTGTGTTTGAGCAATTTGTGAGTGCCTCTTCTTGTTTTATAACTCAGGAAATTTAATTTTTTTCATTTTTGAATTTTAATTTGTACTTTACTGACACAATTTCATCTGATGCTTGATTTAGGTGGCTTGGACGTGGCCTTCTCATTTTGCGATGCATCACACGTCACAATTTTGTCGTTTATAGTAGTTATGTAATTTGTCATTGTGATACTGTGTGATGCCTTGTGATACTGTGTGATGCCTTGTGATACTGTGTGATGTCTTGTGATACTGTGTGATGCCTTGTGATACTGTGTGATGCCTTGTGATACTGTGTGATGCCTTGTGATACTGTGTGATGCCTTGTGATACTGTGTGATGTCTTGTGATACTGTGTGATGCCTTGTGATATTGTGTGATGTGTTGTGATACTGTGATGCCTTGTGATACTGTGTGATATCTTGTGATACGGTGTGATACCTTATGATACGGTGTGATACGTTGTGATATGGTGATACTTTGTGATATGGTGTGGTACTGTGTGACACAGTGTGGTATTGTGTGATATGGTGTGATACTTTGTGATACCATGTGAAATTTTGTGATACTGTGTGATACCCTGTGATACTGTGTGATACTCTGTGATACTCTGTGATACTCTGTGATACCCTGTGATACTGTGTGATAGCTTGTGATACTGTGTGATATCTTGTGATACCATGTGAAATTTTGTGATACTGTGTGATACCCTGTGATACTGTGTGATACTCTGTGATACTGTGTGATACTCTGTGATACTGTGTGATATCCTGTGATACTGTGTGATACCTTGTGATACTGTCTGATACCCTGTGATACTGTGTGATACTCTGTGATACCGTGTGATGCTGTGTGATACTGTGTGATACCGTGTGATACCCTGTGATACTGTGTGATACCTGTGATACTATGTGATACCCTGTGATACTGTATGATATGGTGTGATACTGTGTGATACCCTGTGATACTGTGTGATACCCTGTGATACTGTGTGATACCCTGTGATACTGTGTGATACCCTGTGATACTGTGTGATACCTTGTGATACTGTATGATATGGTGTAATACTGTGTGATACTTTTTGATACTGTGTGGCACCATGTGATATCTTGTGATAGTGTGATACATTGTAATACCGTGTCAAACCTTGTAATACTGTATGATAATGTGTGATTCCTGGTAATATTTTGAGTTGTTTTATTATAATAATATTCATGTCTTCAGACCTTCACTTGTTTTCTTGATTGCACAATGGGTATGGGTAACAACTATAGGAAAAATAATTTTGATATGTGATGTGATTACAAATTTTGTGCGGAGAGTACACAATGCCTAAAATGTTTTATTGTCATAAATTCAGTTTTTATGAATGCAGATTGAGTTTTATTCAATGTGCTGCGAAAACAATTGATGTGTAAGACTTAATTTAGTCGTCAGAGAATGTAGTTTATGTTTTATTGGCAAGTGAAATAACAAGATCATTAGAATATAGTGAGATATCATTAGAATACAGTGACCTATTTATTTTCTTTGGTTCATCGCTGTCAATCAAACAGGGAAAAACTAACAGGGTTTAAAATAGCAGCCAGCATGAAAAACTCAGATTCTGAAAATTCAGATTTGGAAAACTTAGATCGTTTGATGTTATAGAATACAGCTATGTACTCATATGTTAAATGCATTCTTGCAATGGGACGTTCCATTTTTTATCCGCACCCATCTCTCCCCCCCCCCCCCCCCCCCCTATGGAGGGTATATTTTGATATGGTCCGGATGGGGCCTGTTGGAATCTGCAATTTGCGTGCTGGATGAGGGGTAAGGAAACGTTTTTTAAAAGAAAGAAGGTTATAGGAATCTGAAATATGAAAAAATTATCCTTGTCGGAATCTGCGATTTCTATTGAACAGAAATTGCTATGTATTTTGTAGAAGTGATGATTTCTTGATTACATTGGACTCTGATTTTACACTTGATTGATTGTTTTAGGCAGACCTCGTTTTACCTTGTGTAAAGTCAACACAAATGATTACGCACTGAGAAATATGACAGTGGATAAAATCAAGAAATGCGTACTGATCTAATAGCATCCATTGTGAACTTAAGAAGGAATGTGCAGGAAACGTAAGCGTTCACATTTAGAAATATCCTTATTTCAGTCAAGAGAAGAAAGTGCTAAAATTTTCAAATAATGGCTTCCAAAGAAACATCCGCTTAGCTTCAAGTGGAGAGGATCGAAATTTCTATGGAAGAGCTAATAGAAAATGAAGAAATTCGATCCACAGCAAGGGTAATCACAGTGAGCTCCACATAGTTATAAAGTGTAGTGAATGGGAGCTAAAATTACAGTCTTGACTGAGAGAAACTTTAACTCTCTACAAGTTGAATAGTTTTTTAAGCTACAACTATCTTTGCTGTAAAGCTTGGATCCTGAAAATTAAAATCGTGCAAAGAATATTGGAATCATTAAAATTGAAATTGAGATCTGTCGGAATGTGACGGAAATCAGTCCTATCGGAATCATTGAAATCGAAGTTAAGACGTGTCGGAATTTGACGGAAATCTATCCTTTCATTCCCAGGTGCGGAAAATTTTTGTAATGTCCCATTCTATGTTGGTTGAAAAGTTTGGAAAATCTTGTAAGGTTACATTTATGATTACTAGAAAGGAATACAGGTAATATGTATGAATTAAGTCTTACCGCTTTCAGAGGAATCGACGATTTAAAGTGATTTGATGATGATGATATGACAAGATGGAAAAATACTCGTTCAAGTCAGTGTATTTGTGAAGGAAACTGAGTAGTAGTCACCAGGGTTAAGCGGCTATGAGGATCAGGCACGTGAGTCGTGAGTCGCGTGAGCAAGTATTCATCTGGGCACGTGCTGTGATGATAGAGGTGAGAAAAAATATTGAATAACATAAGGTTGGGATGGACCAGTAGAAAGTGATGGGGGGGGGGGGGGGGGGGGGGCGGAAATTTTGGGAGAGGCAAGAAATTATTTTTTGTCCACCTAAGGTGGAAATCTTTTTTTTTTTCATTCGATGGCTGGAATATATTTTTTTTTAATACTTTATTTTTTAATTGTCCTTGGGCAGATTTTTTTTTTTTCGATAATGCGTGGGAATATTTTTTTTTTCTTTATAATTTACTGGGAAAATATTTTTTTTTTGCTTTTGCTCCCACCCTCCCCCCCCCCCCCCATCATTTTTCTAATGGTCTATCTCTAATAGCGTAATATTGCGTTATGCGTTAGCATTTCTTATTCACGGGTTGGCTCTTAGGAATTGCGATGGTTGGGGAGAAATGGAGATGAAACGCTCGTGGGAGTTAAGCGTTGAATACGAAATGCAGACGGTAACGCAATATTTCGGAGTTTTTTATTTCTGAATTAAATGTAATGACTTTTTATCAATGCAAAAAAGGGAGTAATTTTTAATTCTAAAAAAAAAAGGCTGTGTTGGGCGAGAATTGGGGAGCGTGGTGCAGTGACGAGAGCATTTGCTTGCCATCAATGTGGCCAGCGTTCGATTCCCGGCCGCGGCGTCATATGTAGGTTAAGGCTATGTCTACACTACACCGGATAGCTCTTGCACCGGCACGAAAACTATACCGGATAGGCCTTTCGTTCACACATGAAACGCTAGTTTCGGAACGATTTTTTGTTCCGGAGCGCCGCTGCGACGCGGCGCTCGTGAAAGTGAATCGTCACATATCGGATAGATTCTCGTGCCAATCTTTGAGGCAGTGTGAACAGGAAATCGAATCGAACCGTAGCGGACGTCAACAACTAGGAGCGAGGATTGAAACCCACTGAAAAAGAAGTAAATATCCAGTTCTGGGTCGAGTTTGTTCACACCAGGCCGGAGTATTTTTTATGTCGACATGATAAGCTATCCGGTATAGTGTAGACATAGGCTAAGTTTGTTGTTGGTTCTCTCTTTGTTGCGAGAGGTTTTTCTCCGGGTAGTCCGGTTTTCCTCTCTCTATAAAAACGAATACTTCGAAATTCTAATAAGATCTAGAAAGTCATCGGCTAAACAGAAATACTGTTCATTTTTTAACCGATGAATAGGTGTAAGCGTAATGAATGGGTTATCAGTCATGATGACTTATTTAGTCAGTTGATGCAATGTTGACATATAAACTTTTTTTGCATATGTGGGTTAAATTAACAACATTTGGCCTTGTGAGTAAACTAAATCCTAGGTAGCATAGTGGGTAAGTGAAGAGATAAAAGATGTAGAGGACGTGATTTCGATATTATAAAATAAATCATATTATTTAAGAGTCAAAGGTATTTTAGCGTGCGAGTAGTAATTGGGGGAATTTTCCAATTGGGGACACGACATTTTTGTGAAGTAAGAAAATATAAACTGTTTTCGTAGTGGGATAAATCAAGCGTTGTGTTATGAGTTGTTAGGGCATGTTTTGTGTGTATTGACGGTGTCATAGTTGTGTTATCCAATGATTGATCGTTGTGCTATGAGTTGTCAGGACATGTTTCCTGTGCATTGATGGTGCCGATAGTTTTATCCAATCATTGATCGTTGTGCTGTAAGCTGTCAGGACAAGTTTCTTGCGTTTTGATGGTGCAATAGTTTATTATCCAATCATTTACTCTAAAAATGACGACAGTAATAATTTTGCTGAGAGTATAAAAAGATAATGTAATGAAAAGTTGCAGAAGGTATTGAGTGTGAGTTGTGATATGTGAAATTGGTTTAGAATTATAGAAGGAGTTCAAAAATGCCAGGTAAGAATTTATGAGTAATGTTAAACTTTGAAAGTAGAATAAGAAAGCGTCATTGTGATAATGGTATCTTTTTTTAGGAGGAAAAAAAGAATCGGTTGCTGCTAGTAAACAAACGAACAGTCAGAGTCAGCTTGCTTCGAGGTCAAGCAAAGGTAAGAGTGTTTGTAAAGGAATTGTTTGTTGTTCATTAATGAAAATGATGCATTTGCTATTTATTGTTTTGTCTAATATTAGTTTCATTTTTTATGGTGTAGAGAAGAAGACGGGTAGTACAGAAAAATCCATCGAGAAAGATTTGTTGTGCGAAAGTAAGTGGCAGTTGAAAAAATGTTGTGTTTTAAGTATTTTATTGTCGTATTGTTAATGATGAAAGATGTTGTATTATGAGGTTGTTAGTTGTGAAATGTAATATAGATGTTATTATTATTTTTGTGTTTTTGACGGGAGCATGATATGAGAAGGCGAAGGCGGGGCATGAGTCATGGAATATGGATACGTATTATTGTTTTGTCTGTTTGAGGACTCCGTTTGGTTGTTGTGATGGTGTGAAAGGATAAAAAAATAATACCCGTTGTATACGCTAATTGTAATACGGAGTTTTTAAGTAATTGGTTTGTCTAATAAATGTAATAATTGTTTTTGTAGCATCGACAAATGTATCTGTTATGAAAGATTCAAGTGTGAAAGGGAATACCGTGGGGACTGTTAGCAGTGGTGCGACAATTGGTAAGGAACATTGATATAATATTTTGAAATATGTTAAGGTGGCTCTCAACAGCATTTTCGAAGACTTAGATTTGGATGGGTGATTAAAATTACTCTTTATCAGTTGATGCTACAATCATGATATGAAACTAATGTGCAATGATTGGTGAATATATTATCAGTTTTATGACAATATATTACTATAGCAACAATATAATATACTGAAAACGCCCTTAACTTTAGTTTGAAGTGTTAATAACTGAAAAAATGATTTGGTCAACACCATTTTTTTATTGTTGAATTTCGATTAGTAGGATAAGATGCAACTTTTGGCAAAGTTTAAGGTTACAGTGTACCTTCAGATCAAAAATTTATTGAAAATTTTTTTTTGGCGTTAAAATAAAGTTTACAGAATGAACTTTCATCCAAAAAAAAAGTACCGAAAAATAGTGAAAATTGACGGAGAAATGACGGTGTAACTTTTGTGGGCGGAGTTTGTTTATTAGGCGATATGTTTTTTTTAAGCGCCGTTTTCTTAAAGTTAATTTTTCGCTTGTTGGGGACACTTTAAAGAGCTACAACTCAAAGAGAATTTGTTCGATTTTCCTTAAATTTAGACAGAAGCTAGGCTAACATATAATCAACAAAAACGTGTCGGCGAATTTTTTAATTCCGAAAACTTTTTCGTCAAGAGGCATTTCTGTGCGATCATTCCAATTTTTTTTCTCCCCTTTTCGAAAATATTCTGTAACTTTTCACTGCAATTGAATATGTAAAATCGCCGACACGTTTTTTTAGTGCTTCGTGTCTGGAAACCCGAGAACAAATCAAATTAGCAAAATATAATAGTCGCTTTGAGTTATAGCATTTTAAAGATGATTCGGACGTTCGAATTTAGAGGTCGTAAAAAATTCGACAATTCATTTTATTACCAAATGGTTTCCATATTTAGATAGCCAGCTCTATAAGCTTTAATTTGATATCTGGGTTTAGGTATATTAAATGTAATCATAAGACGCTAGAGCTGTTATACTGGAGACACCCCCGAAGGTACACTGTAACCTTAAAAAAATTCTGTAAGAGGGGTTCAGAGCTATCTTAAATTTTCGAAAATTTAAGGTGGCTCTGAACCCATCTTACAGAATTTTTTTGAACTTTGCCAAATGTTGCATCTTATTCATCAAAGGTTGCATCTTATGCTGCTGATGAAAATTCGACAACAAAAAATGGGGTTCATAGAGTCATTTTTAAAGTTATTAACACTTTAAGGTGGTCAGACATGAGGGGTCATGTAGCAGGGACATTTTGGAGCAATATGTAGCAGCAACAAAAGTTTGTGTAGTACACACTGAAGGAAATGTAGCAGGGAATGTAGTGGGGAAATGTAGCAGAAAAAAAAATCATAGCGTTTGTACATTACATGAAAATGTCATGGGGAACATGTCTCAGGGATATGTTGCAGCAATACTTGTGTGAATTGATAGTATCATAACTGTGCAATATCAATTTTGGGGACATATTGTGCCTGTGATGTGTGCCATGAAGTTCAACAAGTTGAATTCTGTGAGACATCGGCACGGAGACAAAATGTTGCCAAGATTGAGTGTTGCACAATTATGATAGTATTAGTTCACACGAAGGGATGTGTCGCTGTAACATGTTCCCGAGACATGTTCCTGCGACATTTACATGTGGTGTGCAAGTGCTATTAATTTTTCTTGCTACATGTCCCTGCTATACTCCCTGCTATATGTTCTTCAGTGTGTACTACACAATTTTTTGTCGCTGCTACATGTCGCTGTAACATGTCGTTGCTACATGATCTCTCGTGTCTCACCACTTTAAAGCTAAAATTAAGGGTGTTTTTAGCACTTTATTCTATTGTTATAGTAACATATTGTGTCACAAAAATGATAACAATATGTTCACCAATCATTAGGCATTCGTTTGATATCATGATTGTAGCATCAACTTATAAAAAGTGGTTATAATGACTCATCAAATTCTAAGTTTCGAAAAGTGGTGGAAAGTGTTGGGAGCTACCTTAAGGTTTGATGTAATGAAAGCCTACTAGGAAGTATTAAAGTTATGAATTAAAAAGATGTTTTGCATGTTATTGTCTTATGAATGTATGATATTTGGAATGGAGAAAATATATCTGTAAGTTTTTTGTTGTAATTAGGGAAATTAATAACAGTTTATATAGTCAGACCTGTATTAAACAGCCACCCTAGGGACTTTGAAAACTAACTGGTTAACAGAGGTTGGCCGTTTAATAGAGGTACAATATAAATTGGATAGAAATGGCAGTCAACGTAATTTTATTGCCTGTATATAGCAAAAGGTTGTTGAAAAGTGAATGTGTGTGAAGATAAATGCAAAAATCATTGAAACAAAAAATTAAGTGCCCTGTATTTGCACATTTCAAGTCGATGCAAAGTTCTAGCTCTAAGACAGAGAGCATATAGTCGATAAGTACAGTATTTTTTGGTGTTGAGTATGTCCAGAAAAATATGCAAATCTATGTAAGAAAAATATCAAGTTTCAGTAGGCTTTTTTTGTATCAACAGTCTGTAAAAATTTTAGCTCAAAATATTTCATGGATAATTTATTTAAAATAATCTGTCACTGCTGTTTGCCATTATGGAGCTTGGAGTTGTAACAAGAAGATCAAGATAGGACAACGTCTTAGTAATCGTGAAATTGGACAAGTGGAGGTTAAATTGCAGTTTTTGTTATCATTATCACCTTCATATTATCTGTCAACATTTTGCTTGAAAAAATCATTTGGTGGCTGCTCAATAGAGGTAAAAATAGAATAAAAACTAAACTTGCAACAGCAAAAAGGTGGTCACGGCCACTCAATAGAAGTGGCTGTTGAATAGACGTATCGGATACAGTACTTTACTGACATATAACTCGGGACTTTGGAAAGTGGCTGCTTAATGGAGAGTAGTTGCTTATAGTGCGACCACATGAACCGAGGCCATCCAGACAAATTTTGAGACAAATTTTGAAATTAGCCAATCACAAGTCTAGATCTAAACAATAAAATAGCGGATAATTATATTTGACCAGTTGTATGTCAAGTGCAAAATTTAAATTCTGAACTGTGTGCTGTGTTGAAAATTTTCGATAATCAAAGGCTAAAAATGAATTGTCACTTTTGGATAAATCAATCTGGAAGGTATTTTGTTAACAGCACCAAAACTCACAAATTCTACAAGAGGAAGTTTTGAATTTATATCACATTGGCAGTTGTCAGTGAGAAATCATGACCTCGTGAGCTGAAAACCGTGTGTCTCTCAGGCGTGTTGGAAAGCAAACATGATCATTGCCTTTTTATTAATTGTTCGAGTTCTGATTGTCGAAACAAAAGAAAAATGAAGAAAGAAGCAAATTGTTTTCTAATAAGAAACGTGTATAAATACGTGACAAAAGTGGGTAAAGTTGGCGGCGAACACAGTTGCACAGGCGACAGGAAGATAACACATTTCGATGTGCGATCAAAAAAGAAAGTTATTTTCCTCCTTTCTTCAAACGAATAATTCACTGTAGTTTGGTCCCGATTTCTTAATTCAATGCCAAAAATTGTGTGGACAAAATAGCACTATTTTGTGAGAAACAACTTCGAACTATCTGTACAGGTCCGCTTGTTTATCTAGTTGTGTATACTTTGTTATCCAGTGACCATATACTGAAAGTGGGTATTTTACTTAAGGTATTGAGTGTGAGTTGTGATATGTGAAATTGGTTTAGAATTATAGGAGTTAAAAAATGCCAGGTAAGAATTTATGTGTAATGTTAAACTGTGAAAGTAAAATAAGAAAGCGTCATTGTGATAATGGTATTTTTTAGGAGGAAAAAAAGAATCAGTTGCTGCTAGTAAACAAACGAACAGTCAGAGTCAGGTTGCTTCGAAGTCAAACAAAGGTAAGAGTGTTTGTAAAGGAATTGTTCATTGTTGTTGAGGAATAGGGGTGGCGCAGTGGTGAGAGCACTCGCCTCCCATCAATGTGGCCTGGGTTTGATTCCTGGCCCAGCATCATTTGTGGGTTGAGTTTGTTGTTGGTTCTCTACTTACTCCGAGAGGTTTTTCCAAATTGCAATTAGATCTGGAAAGTGTCCACAATTAGTACTTGCGTACTAAATACTTTGACATTTAAATCAATTGATTTGATTTGATTTAATGAAAATGATGCATTTGCTATTTATTGTTTTGTCTAATATTAGTTTTATTTTTTAAGATGTAGAGAAGACGGGTAGTGCAGTAAAATCCATCGAGAAAGATTTATTGTGCGAAAGTAAGTGGCAGTTGAAAAAATGTTGTGTTTTAAGTATTTTATTGTCGTATTGTTAATGATGAAAAATGTTGTATTATGAGGTTGTTAGTTATGAAATGTAATAAAGGTGTTATCATTGTTTTTGTGTTTTTGATGGGAGCATGATATGAGAAGGCAAAGGCGAAGCATGAGTCATGGAATATGGATACGTATTATTGTTTTGTCTGTTTGAGGACTCCGCTCGGTTGTTGTGATGGTGTGAAAGGATAAAAAAATAATACCCGTTGTATACGCTAATTGTAATATGGAGTTTTTAAGTAATTGGTTTGTCTAATAAATGTAATAATTGTTTTTGTAGCATCGACGAATGTATCTGTTATGAAAGATTCAGTTTGAAAGAGAATACCGTGGGGACTGTTACCAGTGGTGCAACAATTGGTAAGGAACATTGATATAATATTTTGAAATATGTTAAGGTAGCTCCCAATAGCATTTTCGAAGACTTAGATTTGGATGGGTGATTAAAACTACTCTTTATCAGTTGATGCTACAATCATGATATGAAACTAATGACAAAGATTGGTGAACATATTGTTATCAGTTTTGTGACAATATATTACTATAGCAGCAATATAACATACTGAAAACACCCTTAATTTTAGTTTGAAATGTTAATAACTGAAAAAATGATTTGGTCAACCCAATTTTTTTATTGTTGAATTTCAATTAGTAGGATAAGATGCAACTTTTAGCAAAGTTTAAAAAAATTCTGTAAGAGGGGTTCAGAGCTATCTTAAATTTTCGAAAATTTAAGTTGGCTCTGAACCCGTCTTACAGAATTTTTTTGAACTTTGCAAAATCTTGCATGTTATTCATCAAAAATTGCATCTTATGCTGCTGATGAAAATTCGACAATAAAAAATGGGGTTCACAGAGTCATTTTTTGAGTTATTAATGCTTTAAGGCGGTCAGATATGAGGGGTGATGTAGCAGGGACATTTTGCAGTAACATGTAGCAGCAACAAAAGTTTGTGTAGTACATACTGAAGAAGATGTAGCAGGGAGTGTAGTGGGGACATGTAACAGGAAAAAAAAACATAGCATTTGCACACCATATGAAAATGTCATGGGTCGTGTCTCAGGAATATGTTGCAGTAACACTTGTGTGAATTGATAGTATCATAACTGTGCAATATCAATTTTGGGGACATTTTGTGCCCGCAATGTATGCTATGAAGTTCAATAAGTTAAAGTCTGTGAGACATTGGCGTGGAGACAAAATGTTGCCAAGATTGAGTGTTGGACAATTATGATAGTATTAGTTTACATGAAGGGACGTGTTGCTGCAACATGTTGTTGAGACATGTTCCTGCAACATTTTCATGTGGTGTGCAAGTGCTATTAATTTTTTCCTGCTACATGTCCCTACTATACTCCCTGGTACATATTCTTCAGTCTGTACTACACAATTTTTTGTCGTTGCTACATGTTACTGCAACATGTTGCTGCTACATGATCTCTTGTATCTCACCACTTTAAAGCTAAAATTAAGGGTGTTTTTAGGAGTTTGTACTGTTGCTATAATTACATATTGTGTCACAAAAATGATAACAATATGTTCACCAATCATTAGGTATTCGTTTGATATCATGATTGTATCATAAACTTATAATGAGTGGTTATAATGACTTATCAAATTCTAAGTCTTGAAAAGTGGTGGAAACTGTTGGGAGCCACCTTAAAGTTTGATGTAATGAAAGACTACTAGGAAGTATTAAAGTTATGAGTTAAAAAGAAGTTTTGTATGTTATTGTCTTATGAATGTTTGATATTTGGAATGGAGAAAATATATGTGTAAGATTATGTTGTAATTAGGGAAATTAATAACAGTTTATACAGTCAGACCTCTATTAAACAGCCACTTTAGGGACTTTGAAAACTAACCGGTTAATAGAGGTTGGCCGTTTAATAAAGGTACAATATAAATTGGATAGAAATGGCAGTCAACATAATTTTATTGCCTCTATATAGCAAAAGGCTTGTTGAAAAGTGAATGTATGTGAAGATAAATGCAAAAATCATTGAAACAAAAAATTAAGTGGTCTGTATTTGCAGATTTCAAGTCTATGCAAAGTTCTAGCTCTAAGACAGAGAGCATGTAGTTGATAAGTACAGTATTTTTTGGTGTAGAGTAGATTCAGAAAACTATACAAATTGATGTAACAAAAATATTAAGTTTCAGTAGGCTTTTTTTGCATCAACAGTCTGTAAAAATTTTATCTCAAAATATTTCATGGACAATTTATTTCAAATAGTCTGTCACTACTGTTTGCCATTGTGGAGCTTGGAGTTGTAATGAGAAGATCAAGTCATTTGTCTTTCTGATAGCAAGGTCTTAGTAACTGTGAAACTGGATAAGTGGAGGTTAAATTGCAGTTTTTGTTATCATTATCACCTTCATATTATTTGTCAACATTTCACTTGAAAAGATCATTTGGTGGCCGCTTAATAGAGGTAAAAATACGATAAAAACTAAATTTGCAACAGCAAAAAGGTGGTCATGGTCGCTTAATAGAGGTGGCTGTTGAATAGACGCATCGAATACTGTACTTTACTGACAAAAAATTTGGGACTTTAGAAAGTGGCTGCTTAATGGAGGGTGGTCGCTTAGAGTGTGATCACATGAACTGAGGTCACCTATACAAATTTTGAGACAAATTTTGAAATTAGCCAATCACAAGTCTAGATCTAAACAATAAAATAGCGCATAATTATAGTTGACCAATTGTACGCTGAGTGCAAAATTTAAATTCTGAACTGCGCGCTGTGTCAAGAATCTTTGATAACCAAAGGGTAAAAATGAATTGCCATGTTTGGATAAATCAATCGGGAAGGTATTTTGTTAACGGTGCTGAAACTCACAAATTCTACGAGAGGAAGTTTTGAATTTATATCGTATTGGCAGTTGTCAGCGAGAAATCATGACCTTGTGAGCTGAAAACCATGTGTCTCTCAGGCATGTTGGAAAGCAAACATGATCATTGCCTTTTTATTAATTCTTCGAGTTCTGATTGTCGAAACAGAAAAAAATGAAGAAAGAAGCAAATTGTTTTTTATAAGAGACGTGTATAAATATGTGACAAAAGCGGGCAAAGTTGGCAACGAACACAGGTGCACAGGTGACAGGACGAATAATTCATTACAGTTTGCTCTCGTTTTCTCAATTCAATGGCAAAAATTGTGTGGAAAAATAGCACTATTTTCTGAGAAACAACTGCGAACTATCCGTACGGATCCGCTCGTTTATCTAGTTGTGTGTACTTTGTTGTCCAGTGATCATACAGTGAAAACGGGTATTTTACTTTTTATACAAAATGTTCATTATTTTATATAAAATCGCTGCATTGTCTTTCTGTTCCCTACTATACATGTTCAGGCTGGGTTGAAGCTTTGAAGTCCTAAACTTTAAAACTGAACTATAAATTGTGATTTTCTCAAGACAAAAGGGCAGAGTGAAAAAAATAACAAATCAAAACTCTTCGATGTATGAATCGCTCTCAAATTGAAATGGAATCAGGAAGAAAGTTAGAAATTACTACTTGAATGTACATAAAAACGTCTTTGAAAAATGAAAACAATTTTTGTTGACGGCTCTGTTTAGTATAATCACCGAAACTGTGAATCCGTTGCGGCGCCTGGTTTGCATGAAATGAGCGGCTGTCACGTTGGATTATTCAAAATTTCTTTACTATTAGCTTTGATTCTGGCCAACCCAGACATTGTCATAAAATTTTCCAGCTTGATTTATACAAATGTGACAATTTTTTATTGTTATCATTTGGGTAATGAAGAATTTATGGATATCAAAGGTTTGCAACACATCTCACAGTTCAGAATTTGTAGTGGTCGTGTATAATTTTGTGCTGTTTCATTGTCTAGATCTTGACTTGTGATTGGCTTATTTCAATTTGTCTTAAAATTTGTCTGGGTGGCCTTGGTTTGTGTGGTCGCATTGTAATAGGTGGTCGTTTAATAGATGTGATGACTGGATATTGTTATAGATTGTTAATTATGTATTCTATTGTGTGATAAATTTAAGAATCTTCATGTTTTTAAATTTTATGTACTCAGCTTGCAGAAAAGAAATTATCATAGAAGGATCAAGTGTTGAAAAAACTGCAAGCACTGCTGGTAAGTCTTAAAATTGTATAATATTTTGATTGTCACTGAAAAAGATAGTCAAGCCACTTTAAAGAAATTCTATCTGGGGAATATATATATATATATATATATATATATATATTAATGATATATAGAGGAAATTTACACTGTAAAGTTTTTAATCTTGAATCTTAAATAGTTATAGTAAAAAACGGCCTATTGTTACTATAACTTAAATATTGAATTGTTTCATAGGCCGATCATGCATAAATACTATGAAGGACAAAAGAAAGAAAAAGAAGGTTGGAATCTTTGGAATAAAGATGGAATAATTAAATAATGAAAAGTCCAGTCAAGGAAGCTTAAGACATTTTGTGTGAGAAATATTTATATTTTGAAAAATATTATAGACAAAATTTACAGTCTGTGTAAAGTTTATAATCTTAAATTGTAAACAATTGTAGTGAAAACAGCCTATTGTTACTATAATTTAAGTACTGAATTGTCTCATAGGCCCATCATGCATAACTACTGTAGAAGGAGAAAAGAAAAGAAAAGAAGTTTGGAGTCTCCAGAATAAAGATCCAATAATTGGGTATTTTCATAATGTTTCTGGATTGAAAGACAGTCGAAATAATTTCAAATATTTTAATTTCAATATTCAAGCAGAGAATGAATTTTTAGAGGGTGTTTGCTATGAACCAAACTTGCATAGGGAGATTTCTCGTAAAGAAGAGATTCAGAGGCCAATTAAAGTGTCACACTATTCTTTGAAAGAATCTATGAACAAGAATAAGGTTTCAGTAGTTATAAACAGGAGGACAAAACTTGAGAATTTTGATGAATGTCATTTTGAATTTAATTCACAAGCAGAACTACAGGACCCAATTAATATCAGAGATATGAAAGAACTATTTGATTTTGAAACTGTCACGACTATGGGAAAAGTACATATTTTGTCATCACCCAAAAAAATTAAACTGAATGATGGTAGAGAACTGGAAAAGCAAGAGTGTAGAATTGGAGATTGTTTTGGTGCTATAAGGATGACAGTTTGGGAGAAAGCGATTGGTAAAATATCAGATGGGAAATTTTATAAGATAACAAATGCTCGAGTTCGTTCTTATCAAGGGGAAAAATATTTGTCAATTGGCAGTGAGACAAAATTAATTGAAATACCATATAACAAGGATGTCTTTCCTAAGGATATAGTTTGTGATTTATATTCAGAAAGTGAATCTTTTATTGAAAAGACTCTTCAAGTACAGCATTTCGATGGTATACAAATGGTTTTGCGTTATGCAAAATGTAAAAATGCTAATTGCAGGAAAAAACTGAATGGGCTGCAATCAAAATTACATTCATGTGAAATGTGTGGGTTACGACAAATTGTATTAGAAGCAGATCAATGTTTTTTATCAGTAAGTGTTTTATTGGAAAAGGAAAACTTAAGTTTGAGATTTAATGATAATGAAGTGCGTGAATGTGTAAATATTTTCAATGAACAATGCAATAGTAGTGAGAAAGTAGATGCAGATGTTTCATCAGAATCCGATATAAGTGAAGCCTTGTTATTGGTTGGACCACTGGAAATTGTCTATAATATGTCAACAAAATTTGTTACAAGTGTCAAGGCAGTAACAAAAAAGTAATATGTCAAAGTCTATTTTAAGAAGTCTAAATTTTATTGTTTAGTTATTTTTGTGGTTGTGATGTACTGAATGCAAATATGATCGTTGAACAGTTTTTTGTTTGGACAGGTTGTTAAGAAAAGAAAAGATATTGAATGATGGTAAAGATCAGGTCAAAAGAAGTTAATGTGTGTATTTTCAAGGCTATATTATTATTTTAGGAGAAGTTATAGGGAATGCAATTTTTAGAAAAACATGAATGTAAGGGTAGTGAACACAAAATGTCTTTTGTTATACAAAATTAATGATTAAAATTTCAGTGAGTCATAAGTTTGCAACCATTAAACTAAAAATAGTCAAATTTTACAAGATGATATACTTAGCAGCAGTTGTTTATGTTATACCATTGATTTGTTTGAAAACTTGGTCCAAAAAAATTGGCTGGTGGTCATATTTGCATTTGGTGTACGAAACATTGTTTCATTGAAAAGAGTAAAATTAGAAGGTAGATGAAATTGAAATTGAGGTTGTTGAAATTTTTTAAGTTACTGATTGAAGTAGTGATATGTTTGTAGTAAATTGCAAAAGTGGTTTAATTTTGAGTTTATTAAAGTTATTAAAGTTAAAAGTTATATTTGAAGTGCAGTTATTATTCTGCAAGATATATCAATATAATAGATGGAAGTGTACATGTAGTGAACATGTAGTGAACATTTCATGCAAGTTATGATGTTTGATATTAAGATTATTTTCAAATATGCATAATAGTTTGTCGAGATTAAGAATGTTTCATTAGAAGTAGTCTTGAGTTATTTAGTTGTTCAGATTGTGATTTTTTTTATGGAAACTTTGCAACACATAGAAAGTACAATGCTCTAATAGAGTAGTTTTCAGTCTCAAGGTCAGTAATTAATCTTTGTTATTGTAAGTTGCTTGAAGTGTTAATTAGAACAATGTGGACAAAACTTTTGAATTAGTATTATAAGTAGAATTAAAGTTAGCAAAATGTTAAATATTACAGCCATGCTCCGTCATGCGTCACCAGTATTTTTGAAATTTGAATGGAATTTTCAAGTTTACACGTCAGTTTTGAAAATTCATTTTGAGATTCAGAATTTTACCGTAGTTTCGGAGACAAAGAGTAACAAAATAATTATCATTTTGTTTGAAATGTTACATATCTGAACAGTATTAGGGTTTTTTATGCGTGCAGTGAAGTTATTTTCTGTTAATTTGTGAGTTTCAAAGTGTTTTCCATAGAGATCTTCAAGGTTTCATTCAAATGTCGGACGTTACATAGAAATATTCAAATGTTCATTTTCTAGATTACTGGTCATGTGTGACGGAGCATGGCTGTAAGGATTTTCATAATAGTTGTAAGGAGATTAATTCATAGTTGGCAATTAATTAAGCACACAGAGATAAGTGTATTGAGTTGTGTTTGAAAATTTAATAAACATGATTTTGCTGATATGTTTTTCTATTGTAAGTGTTTTATTATTCTATTTTAAAGGTGGGATGTGCTACCATTTTTTTCATAAGATCAATGTTTCGAATGCCATTATTTTCTTTATTAATTTCAATGTGAATGGTACCTGAAGTTGTGATACAGTAATAAAGATGTAGGAAATAATTCTTAAAGTGTTCATCGAGAAGATCAATTATTTTTTGAAAATTGAAATAGATTGAGTTTAAATTAATGTGAGAATTAAGATGTGAGTTGTTATAATGTTTGGATGCAAAATTTTCTTAACCTTGAAGTTCATGTAGGTTCTTGAACTTTGAATATTGATCTTGTGCCAGAAAAAGACATTTTTAAAATCTGATAACAAATCTAATAAGAATCAAGGAAGTGAAGGGTGTGCAGTTAGTTTTTTGAAAGTTAAAAATTTTGTTTACCCAATAAAAAGAGATCAAGGAGATGAAATGTTACAAAAACTGTTTTTAAGTTATTGTCACAAAGTTGTTTTGATGTTTGAAGATGGACTCATTTGTAGCAGATGTGTTAATTTTTTAAGAGTCATTTTTGTTTTTATTTGATGAAGGAGAGTATGTTGTTTTATTTACTGAGAAATTATGCTACTCCATATTATACTCTATTGATATTTTTTATAGTTAAAAGGAGAGATGCCTTTTACAGTCAAAATATTAAGTGCGTTCCACTTATTATTTGAGAATGGTTTTCATTAATCGGGAATGGATGGTATTATTGAAATCAAAATTCGGGTTTTAAATTGATTACTGAAATTTTCCAATGATAGCCTAATGTGAAAAAAAGAATGGTGATTGGTTTGTTATTGACAACCAGGAATGCAGATAATAGGCAGGAACCGGGGAAATTACCTGGCTGTGAACTTAATTTTTCTGGCTATAAAGGCTAACTGCAGCTATATAAGAACTACATTTTTTTTGTTTTTAACCAGCTGTCAGTCCTATATTTGCAGCTGTTAAAAACTAAATCTGCATCGCTGACAACAGGCGAATATTTGGCAACAGTTGGTGGCTTGAAACATTTGACCTATTTCTGTTTGCTTAGTATTTTTTGCTTTGTACAACGAGCAAATAACAATAGGCAGTTTTGTTATTCAATAAGATGCAAATATTAAAGTGGGCTAGGTATGGGACGTTGTATTTTTAATCCGTCCCCCCTTTATGGATGAGCGGATTCCTGCCAGTCGAGTGTGGACAAATAACTGATTCCTGCCAGTCGAGAATGGACAAATAACTGATTCCTACCAGTCGAGTATGGACAAATAACGATTCCTACCAGTCGAGTATGGACAAATAACGATTCCTACCAGTTAAGTATGGATAAATAACTGATTCCTACCAGTTGTATTCGTCTACAAGCAGATTCGTACAGGTCTGTTAATAAGAAAGTACAGATATCTACCGGTCTCGGAAAAAATAGTGCAGATTCCTACCAGTTATGTAAAAAGTTTCCTAAAACCCTCATCCATATATAAATGGAATGTCGGATTATAAATGGAACGTCCCTATTCTGGAGACCTCCAGCAAACAGAAAGAATATATGTAGTAAGTACAATTTTACCTTGTCACATTTCGCTAAAAAGAACTATAGTCTTCTGCATGTAGAGAAATTGTTGTCCTCGGAGAAGTTGAACGCTATTTCAGGCGTAGCGTATTATAAACGACTTATAAGTAGACTTTTGTTGTATTGAACTAAATTTGCCGCCATGTTGGATCTAACGAAGCTGCGGTAAAGGTGGCCAGCTTTGGAACTGTCTAGTAATTCATGTATGAGGACATATATTGTACCTTGGCGGACCACAGGTAGTCCAAGTACAGGGTCTTTACAGGAAACTGTTGCGTATCAATTGCAGGAAGAAGAGAGACCGTGGGAACGAGGTTGATTGCGTATTTGAACTGAATACTACGCGCTCTGTGATTGGTCGTTGTTTATGATCTCTCGGAGTTTTTACAATAACAGTGTGAATTCCCGTGCGCTGATTGGCTCATTTCTATGGTCGATGAGAGTATAGACCATGAAAATGACGTAACAGGTAACGCAACGCGGTGAGTTTTGTGAAACTTTTGGCGCAACGGGTTCTTCAAACAGTGAAAAATGGACTTAAAACTGGAATTTTTCAATGAAAAGAATGCTCTCTCGTCAGTTAAATTTAATTTACAATTAGCTAAACTTGCCTGGAATTAAGTGCGATGCAAAAAGGACAAACAACTTGTCGTATTTTCACGGCAAAATCCATGGAATCAGTCGCGGGCGTCCGAAAGAGCTGAAAACAACTTGGAGCAAAGATTCATCTGATTATTCGAAGATATTTCAAATTTGAAAAAGGTTAGCTTTGTAAACTGTGCCTAGTAATTTTATATTTGAGTTTGTGTGAGGTTATTGTGTTCTATTTTGCGATTATTGTCGAGCGCGGTTCTCTAAAATTTGCGAAATAACGGCTTTGTTTTGCTGTGTTAAAATTTCATTTTTTATCCGCACCCCCCCTACGGAGGGGATATTTTGGTATGGTCAAAATCTTCCAATTTTTTAGGGTCGGAATCTGTAATTCAATGAAAGGAACTGAACAGAATCGCGAAAATGACAAAATTTTGCCTGTTGGAATCTGCTTTTGCCAATGCTACTTGTTTTGTAAAAAAATATATAAGAATCAATATAGGAATTGATATTTCTTTATCGGGAACGGGTCCTTCGGAAAGTGAAAATTTTACAAGGCAGCCCTACAGGAATCGTTAAAATAGAATTTATGGATATGAGAGGGAGCAAGACGAAGAAGGAGCTACATGTAGCGACGCTGATATTGCAGGGCTGGAAATAATTTTGGGACGTCCACCAGTCAAGATGAGCGGCCAAATAAATTTTAACTTGGTCATACTTCATTTGTGGCCGGTCAAGTATAACAAATGTAATTTTTCACAAGTACACAATAATTTTATGGTAGTTTCATGGGGACGTTATAATAAATCTAATGTTATGGTAGCCGCTTTGCGATAATTTTACCGTAGCTTTCGGTGGTTTTATGGGAACTTTACAATAACGTTACGGTACCTTTGCTATAAGTTTACAGTAGTTTCATGGGGACGTTACGGTAAATCTAACGTTACGGTAGGCGTTTTGTGACAATTTTATAATGGCTTTCGTAACTATACGGTAGTTTTACGGGAACTTTACGATACTATTGCAGTAAAGTAACTGTTTACGATAACTTTACAGTAGCTTTTATAACTATACGGTAATCTTATGGGAACTTTTCAATAACATTTTGGTACCTTTGCTATAATTTTACGGTAGTTTCGAGGTAACATTATGGTTAATCTAACGTTATGGTAGGCGGTTTGTGATAATTATACAGTAGCTTTACGGGTAACTTTAAGAAAACTCTAGGATAAGTTTGCGATATTTATTAAAGTCATAGTGCATAGTAAACAACAGCTATTTTATTGTGTTTAACTTTCTAAAGTTTTAAAAGAATTACTATGAATGTGACCAGTCAACATGACCGGCAAGACGAATGTTTAACTGGTCAAACCCCTAATCAGGCCGGACATTTTCCGTTGACCGGCTGTTATTTTCACCCCTGTATTGGATCTTCTGTGACTGTGTTGCGTTGCAAATCGTTTTTAATATGGTCAAGAATAAAACTGAAGGTTGCCTTGGACACATGGAATGTCTTTTTGAATCTAGCATCACTGTATGTATTCCATAAATGTTCAAACTATCCAAAATTAAATTGTGTCGTGGTAGACATCAACAGTATTGAACAGCAACTGGGTTCTTGGAAGAAAACAGGAGGGTAGTTAAGAAATAAACTTGCAATAATAACATTCGCCTTACTTGTAAAAAGAAAAGTATTTTCTGCTGCGTTTCTTGCTGTCTTTTTCTTAAGTCTTGGAGGAATTTTAACAGCAGGAGTTTTCACTCCAATTTGGAAAATGATGCCGTTTTTATTATTTTGATCATCACTGACTAATTGTTACGTGGCTTCAGTGAATCCTCAATTTGGTACAACTCTGGCACGACGTCTGAATCAGAATCGTGCTTCTGCTGTGCTTTAGTTGAAGCTAATTGCAATTAAGTTTGGCACGACAGAAGGATGGTGTCTGAACTGGACTTTACTTTACAGATAACTTCAAAGATAAGGATTTAGTTTTGAATAAATAATTACTGAGAATGTGGTCAAAACAATATGGCGGAAGAAGTTCTTATCAAAATCAAACTGAAAGAAAAGCCGGACGTATAGTACAACTGTTCCACTGTTCCACCACACTATATTATCACTGTGCCACTGTTCCATTATTCCACCACACTATATTATCACTGTGCGACTGTTCCATTATTCCACTACACTATAGAATAATAAACAGTAACATTGCATGATTCCTTTTCTTTGTGGCTGCTTAATAGAGGCAAAAACACTCCTTAGTTTCCTCATTGATTCCTGGTCAATTTAAATGTTATTAACTTTTAGTTTTCTGTTATTTTTGTTAAGAGATTGACAGAACTTCTGTGAGAAGAAGAGCTGAAAATTGCTGAAGAGTCAGAAGTCAGTGTTAAATTTGGTAAGGAACTCATGTACATCTAGTCGTGCTGCAAGGTCATTAGTAATAAGAGCATTTGGTTGTGTAGTTCCCCATGGTTTAAAGAAATTCATGGAAAATTTATCTGCAGTAAATTTACAAGTTTTATGAGAAATAATGTCCCTGTAACAAAAGGCTGCTTGTTGCCATATTTTTTAAAGGAGCCATGTCACCATTTTTAGTTTTATTTTAAAAAGGTCAAAGATATATTTATATCAGTGGAAATGCAAAAATAATGGTCTAGTTTTATTTAAAATTGGTTTATGAATATAAATGAAACTATAAACAAGTGTTTCTAACTATATGGCTAGGATGGTAGTAGATTGCAATTAAGTGCAGTATTAATTCTAGCACAGTCTTATAAAAACAAAAATTGCCATGACATTGTTTCTTTAAGTATCTCTTACCCTTGTACCCCAAGGAACTATAAAAAAAATATGAATATTGACAACTTTGACAGAGCGAGAAGTTAAGGTATCTGTTGACATCGAAGACGTTCAGAAAGATCTGGAGGAACAAGTGGATGAGTTACATGCACAGGTATGCAACTGTATATTGTGCAGTGTACTGGTCATCAAAATTATGTAACTTAAAATAAGTTAATTATTTGTAAGGTCCCGCAATCATATAATTGGAGACAGAAAGAGGTCAGATATGGAGACATTTTAGAAGCAGAGTTGGACCTTCTGCGACTGTGTTGCGTTGCAAATCGTTTTTAATACGGTCAAGAAAAAAATTGAAGGTTGTCTTGGACACATGGAATGCCTTCTTGAATCTAGGATTACTGTATGTATTTCATAAATGTTCAAACTATCCAAAATTAAATTGTGTCGTGGTAGACATCAACAGTATTGAACAGTAACTGTATTCTTGGAAGAAAACAGGAGGGTAGTTAAGAAATAAACTTGCAATAATAGTATTCGCCTTACTTGTAAAAAGAAAAGTATTTTCTGCTGCCTTTCTTGCCGTTTTTTTCTTGAGTCTTGGAGGAATTTTAACAGCAGGAGTTTTCGTTTCAATTTGGAATATGACGCCATTTTTATTATTTTGATCACCGCTAAGTAATTGTTACGTAGCTTCAGTAAATCCTCAATTTGGTATGACTCTGGCATGACGTCTGAATCAGAGTTGTGCTTCTGCCGTGCTACAGTCGAACGTAATTGCAATTAAATTTGGCACAGTAGCAGTAGCGAGTGAATACCACAAAAACACTGCTCTATGAATGTTTTGTGAGCATATGTCTTGTGTTTGAAAAAAGCCGGATAAAAGTAGTTGACCAATCAGAGTAAGCTATTTAACAATACTGCAACTGCAAAACAAAAACAAATGACCCCATTGCATCCTGGATGGAAATGGGCCTTTAATATTTTATTTATAATAATATATTATCCTTTATTTTTAGATATCAATTTTTAAAAAGCTCAAGAAGAGAGTGTCATTGTTAATCCTTATTATCATATATATTCTTATTTTAGCAATGTTTGCTGGGTGATATGCAGCAATTGTATGCTACTCTGTTAGTTGGAAACTGTTCATACCATGGCTTTACTAAAGTGGAGGGATACACAGGGGGCTTTTACCACATTGTTTGTCGTCATGGGGTATGTATAACTTAAATAAGTTGTACGCAGAGGATTTATTTGAATGTGTTTTTAGGGATGGGAGAGTAAACTTGATTAAAAGAATAAAGTAGGTATATGAAGAGAATTGCCTCAACCTACAATTACAGACAAAAGTAAACTAGACAGCAATATTGCAGCTTCTATTGATCAATACTTGGAATATCGTAGGTTTGTGGCTTCCATTTATAAATATATAGTACTTGTCTAAAAACTTAGCATCTCATTTTAACTATTAATAAGCTAAGCTTCATTCAATTATAGGTCATGTGTGCATATAAAATTTAATAGTTTCGAGGATTTTGCTTGTAAATAAGCTTAATTTAGGGATAACAAGCTGACTGTCAATAAACTTGATTAGTGATTCTTAGGTTGTAGGCCTGTGAATAACTGTCAGTCAATTAAACAATTAATTAATGCATGGTATAATTCTAACTGTTATCAGCCTAATCAGCCAAAAATATGAATAAAATAAAGTAAGCAAGGCTGATACTACATGGAACACATAAGGTGACAATGACATAATAGAGCCCAAAGTGAAAACCAAAATGCAACTGTAGACAGCTATTTCGACCTGGTTGGGTCTTGTCAGCATAGTGTAGCAGCAAACTGAATATAACAAACAGTGTAAACGCCAATTGTCTGTAAAGTGTATTGCATGTGGTGATGACCACAGCTGAGCTCAAAATCAAATGTTTGCCAACTTGTCAATGTGACAGTGCGTGAGCTTGAGTAATAGGCAAAGAATTTGACATTATGTCATTGCTGCAATAAAGAAAGCGAGGATCAATGTAAACTATCCTTCAGCAAATACATCTTGGCCAATACCATGTTAAATAAACAGTATATAGGATTTGAGAAGATCTACAGTCCTACATAAAACTAAAAGTGAATAAGTAGCAAATGACTGGCAATTTTCCACCCACAACTACATCTTACATTCCATGTATAGGTAGTTTTCATGGCAACAATGTGAAGTAAGTAAAGTGTTCTGAGGAAACAATACAACAGCTGACACCTGGGCTCAAACCACTGACCTTGGGATGTGAAGTCCAACATGCTAACCATTGGTACACCACTGCGTCTTCACATAAAGCTCATGAGGATATGTTAAAAACAGTCTCATTTGTTTTCTGTTATAGGATAGTTGGTGATGATGATGGTGGAAAACTTTTTACTCCTGAAGAGTATAAGAAAAAGGTTCTACCCATGAGAATGAAAAACAGACTTTTTGTTAGCTGGACAGCTTCTAATGGTATGGACTGTAAAATGGTTGGCCCAGAAACAATGTGTTTCTGTAATCACAGGTAAAAGAAATGAAATATGTATTATTGTGTATAGGGTGAGAGAGAGTTTTTCTGGTTTTTAAACTAGTAGTAATAATAGATTATAGTGCGTCTTCTTATCCCGTGGCACCTTGTCTTGACTTGGTACCTCAGTTTCATGAATTAATTCAGCCACTGTTTAAAGGGCTATGTCACGAGATATGTCAAGCAGACAAAAACGTCGGGCCGACATCAAACAAATTCATGTTATTGCCGTGGCTGATTTCCCTTTCGTAAACGGTCAATGCCATTTTTAATGGTCGATGCCATTATTAGCAAATGGTTGATGCCATTTTTAATGGTCAATGTCATCATTAGCATTGATTAGTAACCAAGCCTTCTTGTAATGGTCGATGCTATTTCTCTCTAGTTTATGCCTGGATTGGGACGAAAATAAGCTATCATTATTAGATCAAATTGGGCCTAGGTAAAGTGATTATTAGATTTAAGCTAGATTCACAGTTAGGTGAGAGTTAGGGTTAGGGTGACCTGTTACTGATATATATTAAGAAAAGCATGTTTTATAATTAAATTTGTCTTGGGTTTGTTGGATCAACCCAGTGGTTTAGTGGTAAAAGAGAGATGTTAGCATGCAGAGGTTCCGGGTTCGATTCCAGGTAATTATATTCCATTTTTCTTTTTCTGATAGAAAAAATAATTCTAAAATTGGTGGAAATTTTTCTAAGTGTCGCTAAAATGGCAACGACCGTTTATGAAAGGGAAATGCGCATCGCCGTGGGATCGGGCAAAATCTTGCCATGCTGTGTATTTTGAAAGGTCTCGGATTCTTCCGACATATAAATAGTATATTTGTCTTCATTTTATTTCGGGTATTTCTCTGATTCTGAAATCATACTCCTCAGTACATGTACTAATACCGAAACCGGAAATGAGAAATTTCTGAGAAAGCCTGAAAAAGTGCTCCAGTGATAAACTTCTGGACATCGCGTTAATGGAGCATGAAATCGATGATTACATGTAAGTCACGCAACATTCAAAGTGAATTTTGTAGGATTTATTGGATAAAATTACAACTACCAATTGCATGCAAGTAAGATACAAGACTGTTGAATATAATTCGTTTATTAGCTAGACAAATTTTAGTCACAAAACTGCGAAATCTTTAGTAGCAAATGCACCCGATACATGCGCAATTTTGAGCACCATAAAGTTAATCTGCGTTCGCCTGGTGTGGCTGGTCAGTGAATTATTGCCACAAGACATACAGCGAATTGTAACATAACCTAGAACATCGCAAAGAACAACGTCGGTATTTAGGTGAAAAATTCCCAAATCAGGCAGAGAACCACAGCAAAATAAAGATAGAACATTCAAAACATACCCGGCAGAACGGTAGCGAGGAAAATCCGATAACTTCTTGCTTGATTCCAAAGAGACCTAATAACTTTAATACTTGGTCCGGAGAAGAACCTTCTTCCAATTTTTCCATTGCGTACTTTTAGTAGGCATTGAAATATTGAGCTGTACGATTTCAAAATCGGGAAAATATCCGAAAGTAAATCAAGACAAATTAGCCTGCGCTGGGAATGTTGGATACTATTGTGACGTTTCAAGATGGCGCAGATTTGGTACCGACACTTTTCTTGATTCGTTCCGCCTAGACGACATGCTAAGCATACTGGATAGTATTGTGATGTTTCAAGATGGCGCAGATTTGGTACCGCCACTTTTCTCGATTCATTCTGCGTAGCCGACAAGATTAGGAAGCGTCCTTTTCGTCGACGCATTTATTTTTAACTTTTGTAAGCATACTTTCCAGTTATCTTGGACTTCGTGAAGTCTGGTGCATCAATTTATTTTTCCTATGTGGTGAGATAAAGTTGCATTATGAACTATTGGTGACCCACTCGGCTGGAGCTTAACCCTTTAAGCTGTAACATCAAAATTTCAATTCTCATTTGTAGTCCTATACATTTCCTATAGAAGAAGTGGGGAGAAATTGTTTGGATATCAAGAGAACTTGTCTTGTGTGATCATGTCTTTAATTCAATTGATAAGGCATTAATATTACAAGGAGAAATTTGGTTCTGATCACTCTTAGGGCTTAAAGGGTTACTCGGTTATTCCATAGCATAAAGCAACTGGTAGTAATAAGCTGCACCCCTGGATGAGGTGCTAGTCCATCGCAGCGTTCCCCCCATCCCCCCAGCATTTTCATGTCGGCACCCATTTATTCACCTGGGCGGGCAGAGACAATGAGGAGTAAAGTTTCTTGTCTAAGGAAACAACAGGATGTTCAAGACCAGGCCTCGAACCACAGACCTTTAGCTCTGAAGTCCAAGAATGTGCTAACCACAACATGACTGTGTCTCCACCTCCTTCTTCTATGGGCTGACCATTTCAACAAAGAAGCAGATCAGCTCTTACTTTGTTTTCCACTGTATTTTATGATGTTCTTACATTTTAAGAATATCAGTTAAATTAAGTTTTCAGATTAGATTTCCATTGTTTTCTTAATCTTAGGTACAAACAGCATAAAACAGATTACGAGACCTTGCCACAAACCAAACCTATCCCATTGCCGTGTCGAGCAAGTGGCTGTAAATGTAAGAGTTATCACTATGTGCCAAAGAATGGCACACAGCCAATCAGATGTCAGTGTAAGCACTTTGCTGATCATCATTTAGAAGCGTCACCTTTCAAGTGCACTAAGGACTGTACATGTAAAGCCTTCAGAAGCTTCTACACTTGTGGCTGTGGAGAACCAACGTATGCTGACAAGGTGGGTACAATTATGGAACAAAGGTGGCAGGAACCAAAAGAGAAGGGGACACCTCTTTGAGGTAGATATCAGTGGTTGGCTAGTCCTGGCCAAACTTTACTTCTCTGTCTGCTACGAAACTGTCTTTAAGGCAGACATCTCTTTAAGGCAGACAGCTAAAGCTGGTCATCTCGGGCTTAGAGAGGGTTCGCTCTATATTATGTATGGGTCGTGTTATGTGAAAAGGGCCTGGACGACATATTTTCTTGATTTTGAGTTTTCTCCTTTTTTGCCCACTTCAATCCCTAAATAATGATGGAAGTAAAAAAAGTCTGGAAATAAAAATTAAAACCGTAAAAATTGTAGCTTGAATGCACATATCACAAGACTTCTGCCATTTTGAGCAGCTGATTTAAATGCAAATTACTTAAAATCACATCCATGTTATCCAGGCCCTTTTTGTATGATGCGATCCATATTATAATGAGATTTTTTAAACCTCATCAAAAGGCATTTCCAAGTCAACGATTAGAAACAAAACCCTAAGCTAAAAATGTCATAATAGCTAATTTATTAGTAATATCTGTTGTTAGGTAATTTAGGATTTAGTCTAAAATCTTTCTCTGTATGTAATATAGACAGTTGTAGAGACAAAAGAGGAACGACTGACTCGTGGTTACCCTGTAGGTCAAGATGTTCCGTATGTAGCTATGGGTGCAATAACAGGTTTCAGCTCACTGATGGATGGCTATATGCGCGTGGATGACAGTGGCATTGGTCCTCCACCCATGCATATGCTGGAGCAGCCCATAGGTAGGTGCACAGGATACCCAGGCTATAGGCAGTTCAGTAAGAAGTATAGGTGCTTCATGCTATGAAACCTGGTTAAGTTCCAGTCAAGGGGACAACCAGAGGGGGGGGGGGGGGGTATTCTTATATGCCACTGTGAAGGATATGGTTTTCAAGCAGTTTAGTCTGGGATAGGGTATAGAAATGAGAGAGTTTTGGTCTAGAATAGGGCATCATTTTCTGCGAAACTGATTACTGTGGTATGAAGAATTAGGTCTAGAATAGAAATTGAAACTTGGAAGAGAAAGAGCTTTTCCTAAACAGAAATAAAACCATCACCGCAACATTGTTGACAGATGCCTTTCCAGGAAAAATACTATGCTTCTACATAATGGCTCAGATATGCAAAACTTATTAAGTCTGGGATAGGGTAGGGATTTTCAGTGTCTAATCTAGTATAGGGTTGCAAAATTAGCTGAACATAGTCTGGCTTAGGGTAAGGTTTCTGAGTCCCAGAGGTGTGTGTGTGTGTGGGGGGGGGGGGGGGAGGGGAGCTAGGCACACCCCATCCAACAATATAGAGAACCCCTGGGGAGTGGGTGACCTGTGGCTTGTGTGCATTTTTACCTACCTTACCTTATTTACCCTTCAAAGACTTCATAAGGAAACATTGAATATATTTTTGGCTAGGGACTGATGACCATCCATTCCTCAGAGCCAATACAGGTGTGGCTGCACTGTTACTAGAGGATGGGATGGGTGGTGCCACAGGGCAGGTGGCACGCAGGGCTACAGAGGAAGAAGACATGCTTTATTTTGAAAAGCGTTACCAAGCAAAGGTGAGAAATGGACTATGTATATGTTTTTAAGCCAGGCCTTGCTTCTTAAACAATCTTAGAACAGAACTTTGCACTTCCTATATGCTTTAATTTCAGTTCCTGCCACAGCCTTAACAGCCTTGATTTCCACGCCCTTTAACAGCCTTGATTTGCACACCCTTTAACAGCCTTAATTTCCACAACCTTAACAGCCTTGATTTCCAGCTGTTTCAGGGAGTCTGGTTTTCATCCTCTTCACAACAGGGAACATGAGTGCACAAAACGGTTGGGATCACACTTGCTTCCTTAGCAGCTCCTGCCCAGGGGTGTAGCTAAGAGCCGGCTACCGGCTAATTTCACCATCTGAAAGAGAACTTATCACCGGCTAAAATTTCACTAGAAAACAAAAACTTTGAGAGATTGTGAAGGTGTACAAGCAAGAAAAATCGGCTGAACATGTTAATAAGCCTGCTAAGTGTTTCCTTAGTTACACTCCTGCCTGCCTCTGGTTTTTTGAAATTGCTGAATATTGTGCAACATTCCATTTTTTCTGCTATCTTAATAATAATAATAATAATAATAATAATAATAATAATAATAATAATAATAATAAGAGAGAGAATCGAATAATAATAATAGTAATAATAATAATAAAAGAACATATTTATCCAGGATGACTGCGTCAGTTTAGAAAAAACTGCTATTAGCGCAGGTCTTGGCCTGCCACCATCCCAGAAATTACATTTTACATGGTTCGTACAATCTTGAAAAGGTCTTGAATTTTAGCAGTCGTCTTGAAAAGTCCTTAATTTTGTTAAGGTCCTTGAAAAGTACTTGATTTCTTTATTAGGTATTGCAAAGTCCTCGAAATTTAGGACTTTTTGTACGCCCTATCACTTTTCTGATAAATTAAATGTTTTTGTTCCGAAAAAAATTGGTCACTAGCGACTTTTAAAATCTGAAAATAATCAGCGAAAATGTCTGCATAATACGTGAATGCGTACATGAAGCAAAATTGTAATCTTTGCCTCAATTTCATGCATCAGGGGACGAACAGTTTCGATTTCGTAAATAAAACGTTGTCCTTGAATTTTATTTGTCTGAAGTTGTACGAACCATGATTTTATTATAGTTCATACTTGCTTCTCCTTCCTCCAGTTTTTACTCTCTATAATTATCTCTCCCAGGTTCCTGCTCCTTTGCCCCTCTCTACTTAAAAGCAGTAAGATCTCCTTCATTTATTTAATAGCTGAAGACAAAGAAAGAGCAAGTCAGACTTCAGGTCACCGCAACCTAAAAGGCTAACAGAAGTGCTGAGCGACAGAGCACAGATGGTGCTGCTAGGAAGAGTGGGTCGAGTAAGGCATCCTCAACATCCAAGCCTGCTGGTCCATCCAGAAGCGCTGAGACCCAGACAGCAAGACAGAAGAGACGACGAACAAGAAAATGGAGCAGCGATCAATGGCAAATGAGTGTGTTGATGTAAAGATGAAAAAATTTCGCAACATGAATTTATTTGCAGTTTCTACGATGTAAACAAAAACGAGCAAGTGACTTTTTCAATTCTCCAAACTTTCGAGAATTGTCGCGAAAATTTCTTGTAGTAAAAAGAATGCAACAAAGTCCGCATCTTGCACGACTTGGTTTGATGTACGAACGTGCGCGGCATTGTAAGGCTCAGTGAAATGGAAACGAGAGTTGTCCAAGAAAGATAAGAGTTGCACGAGAGTTTAAGGATGGGAGTTGGACAAGAGATTTTTTATCGGTCAACGACTACCGTCTGCTCGGCCAAACGGGGACGACAGTCGTACGAAAACTGATGCGTACAAGCAGCAATTTTAAAATGTTAATACACAGCAAACATGGAACAGTTTATTGCAGTGTAGATTTGGCTGGGATAAGATTCACTTTTAAACAAAAAATTTGAGGCAAACATTAAAAAAAGAAACGTTTTCAGACACAGGTTTTGTATATCTTATTTATTTAATATTATTACATTTGTATAATAAAATGAAGAACAAAATAAATTTACATGAAGGAAGTTTGTAATGTTCTTGATAACTATGAGTTTAATAGCATATCTATGCAGCAATGGAAATATGTATTCCATCACAACAGAATAAAGGAAATAATACTGTTTATTCTGCTCCCGATAGCGGAATAAACGGAAAGCGTTTTACTAGGAATAGACAAAATTACATTGTTTTAAGAAAGCGTTTGGTTGACAACAGAGGAAATGAAGCAAAATTGCGTTATTTTGGGAAACGTTTTGTTTCAGTCGACATAGACAAAGTTGGGTTATTTTGGTAATATGTCATATTCTGTTATTGCTAAACCAGTTCTCGTCCTCAGATGGACTGTGACGGGCTCCAATTTGTTAAGTGTTAAGCATACGGAGAATGCTCATTTTCGATTGTCGGCCAATCAGATTTGGGAGCGAAATAAACTCTGAGTCTGCGTAAAATGACTTTCAAATTGGAATCGACCAGAGTCTTTGATCAGTGATGCTAACCAAAAGGATCGCGACTGTTCGGAGGAGAATATGCTTAACTGGAATGCGACTTTTGTTTACAGCGGAGTATTACAAAAATGACTATAATGGGTATGATTGGTAGCAAGTCCACACAAAAAGTGGGTAAGCCGACAGAATTGTCACAAAAACAAATTCCATTTTGGAAAATTCCTAAAAAATTTCGTTTTCTGGAACAGAAACTCGCTCCCAGGCCTTATTTATCCCGGCTGAAGGTGGTATGAGGAAGATCTTTTCACCATAAAAAATGACGCATTTTCAAAGCCATGGATGCCAGGCGGGATCTATGCGGCACAGGTTATGAGGACTTGTTGCTGCAGCTATTAGAGTGGTGACCTTGGTTTCACCGCCTTCATATTGAGCAAGGTCTGAAAAGTAATTGAATACACTCGAGTAAGTAATAGTTACTTGTTACCTATAACGCCTTGAGTTAGCAAGGAATCATATATGTACGTTGAAGATTTCGCTACACAAGTACGCAAAAGTACCTCCGTTTTAACCTGCGTTAACAAATAATATATGTGTGTATGTATGTATATATAAAGAAACTAACTGATGGTTTGAAAAATTTCGCAGTTCCAAGGGAATACAAAATGTGGTGTTTGTATGCATATAAACTATTATTATGAGCGATTGTATCTTAGTTATGACGATAGCTTTGTGATTTGACTAAAACAATTTGGTATCTTGAAAAAGCTGTCGTTTAGGGGAGGATTGAACTTCAGTTATTTGGATGGAAAACAAGAAGTGATTTAGTTCCACTGTATTTTTTAAAATATCTCAATAAAAGTAATTTTTTTAATTTGTTTATCACTTACTTTGTAACCTGGTTATGATAGTGGTCAGGGTTCCATTCACGAGTGTAATGAGCAGTTCACTGTCCATATCCGTGGGTGGGTTACTCAGGGGGAGGGAGTGCGTCTCGTCTTGTTTCTATATTCAACAGTTAATGTATTAGTTTAAACAAAGAGGAGTAAGACAAATGCTCACATCTCGAAACGTTGAAGACTGAGATTCAGGTTCCGTTTCAGGTCTTTACGGCAGGGTGCAACCTAGTCCCCAAGATTTTTCTTCCATTCGCGGGTGAGCGTAAAGTGTGTCTAACGGCCTGGAATCGTGTTGTATGCCAATTGGCGATGACATGAATTGGCGCCAAAAATTGAGTGCGCGGGCACGGAATACCGACCTAGGCTGATTATCAACAAGTAACTCAACCTGGCTCTTAGGGTTGGTCTCTCTAATTTCTACATCCTGCCTCTCTGTCGACCTTGTCAGCAGGGCTTTCTCGCGTGAACAAAGAGAAGGCCCTGCGACGAGTTTGCCTCTATCGCTCTGAGAGCATGGAGAAGAAAGAGTCTGGGAAGGAGGTTGTTAGTCACTCAAAAGTATCGTTACCATGGTTTCTCACCTTCTTATGTCAGGCGATAATCTCATCTCGCAGCACTGCTCTTAGAATACTCTGCACACTGAAGTGAGGCTCAGCTAAACAGCGTGCAGCAGATACGATAGCCGCTGACATCACTCCGTTAACGCCGACCGGCGTCATGAACTCGGCAATGTTCGGAGTCAGTCGGAAAGGTACGGGACGGTTCGCGTTAAGTTCGCCTACGAATTAGACACAAACAACATTGCGAATTAATTCTTGTAGCAGCAATCGCTAAGAATGTTACTTAACACTTTAATAGCGCGGGTTATGTGTACAGAAATCTGAAAGGAAAATGCAAAATAGCATTTCAGACTAATGCCTTTAATACACGAGTTTTCACTTTTTAAAAACTTCAGAATATTTGCACTTTTTCAGCTTTTTGTAACTCTAAAATATCATAAAAAAGTCGACAAATAATTGACAGCATTAATGAAGGGCAGAAATACCACCTCTTATCTCTAAAACGAAACTGTCAAGGGTTAGATCTTACCTTTGAAGTCGTCCTCTTCAAATCGGCTGTATGATACCGTGAGTCGGCCCGAGTCCTGCGCTATTTGAAGCATTTCTGGACTCAGTCTCGTGAGGTGCAAGGTGAACTCGACGAAACTTGAGAGAGCCAGTTGAATAGAGAGCTGGGTAAGAAAAAAAGTTCATTGAGTTCAGCAACTGCTAAAACCTTAAAATTTTGACTGGATGTCCTGATAGCTGAGAAATTGCCGATGCTTTAATTCAAAATTACGTAATGGTCTTAGTAAGAACTAGGCAACCTAACGGCAAGAAATGCAGAAAGGTGTTAATTGTAATATTGTTGAAACCGTCTAGATCATTGGCTAAAACGTGAAAATCTACCATCACTTAACCATTTAGTGCATTTATTTATTTCTAGTTTACTAATTGGTTTCCTTTTAGTAAAAACTATTTTGCTGTGGTATTGTTTAATATACTGTATAAGGTACCGGTATACAGTATAATATACTTTATTTTATAAGGTTCTAACATTTGAGTCCGCCTGTGGATGAAATTTTAAAGTGTAATCACACTAATAAAAACTACTTTTTTCTGGTGCTGTTTTTGAAATTTTTGCAAAGGAAAAGTTTTTCTTTGTAGCTGTTTTAGAAATAAATGATTAATCAAAATCTATGCAACAAGTGTCATAACAAATACGTTGCAAGCTGCGTACGTGAAGTTAAAATCAATGGAGAACTATTCTTTCAGTCACTGGAAGACTGGGTCTTGAGCGGTAGCCTGGGCCCTTTTTGCCAGGGACTCGGAGGCTGCTGACGATAAGGTACTTGACACACTAGAGGCTGTTTCAAATCCGATCCCAAACATGCTCAGTAGCTTTTTTACAAAGCTTAATATGTGAGGGGTTATACGGGCAGCTGAAACTGTAAAAAAAGAAATGGAAATTGAAAGAGCTTATAACATTAAACCATTAGTCAACAAGCGTCAACGTTTGCAGTCATGTATTTTGGTTTCAAAGGAGCAATGTGACAGGGATGTTTCTGTTTCTGGTCAAAGCTGTCCTAAACTTAGACTACCGGTCGAAAGGAAGATGTGAAGAGATTCCTCGAAGAGTGAAGAAATCACAATTAGTTTTATGAGATTTTTTTACAACGCATGAGAAAAATATGAAAAAACTGGCTAATTTTCTCAAGTTGCAATAATTTATCATCTTGCCCAACCGCATTAAAAGGCAAAAACAGTGTCAGTGCAATAGCTAGTAGAGTAAATGTAAACAAAACTAGACCACAACAACAACAACAACAAGAAAGAAAAGCATAAGTTTTGGGTTGGCATTGATACAAAAATGAGTTTAGCTTTACACAATGATACTTAAAAGGTGAGATTGACCTTTAACTTTGGAGTGCGCAAATTTGACAAGGCGAATGAAGAGTATTTTCCTGTAACTTTTGACTGCGCAAAGTTTTTGGAAACAAAAGAGCAACTTTTATGAAACTATGAGCGAAATTTGAGATCCTTGCAGTTATGCTATCATATAACATATGGCTGCGCCTGGTGTAAAGAGACAATTTGGAGCCCGTTCTTGAGCGTTTCATGTGATTTGAAACAAGAACCCTCGGGTTGAATGTCCGATGTGTTAAGGGTGATTTAGACGGCACAACTTTGTCGCATGCGATTTTTTGTAGCGCGTGCTGCTTGCGTCAGGCGTGAGCAGGTTGCATTCGATAATTGTAAGTAAAAGTTCAGTGTGCTGTCTAAATCAGCCTTTAGACTAAACTGGATCACAGCAATAGGCTACAGCAAGGACTATTTACCATCTGCTCGTGTTTGAAACGCCACTTGGTAACACTTGGTAAGCTCTTGACGAAGCTGCCTCAGCACCTCTTCATGCCAACACTCTCTGAACCACACCATGTATGAGCATTTAACATGCAAAAATTAGTAAAAAAAAGTATGGTTAAGATTAGAGAAAATTGTGACGCATTACGAACTGCAAACTGTGCGCAGCATGATAAGGAAGCAAATTGCGTACCTGATCCACGACCCCTTCGAGGGTCGAAAGAAGTGTAGAATGAAGGTCTCTGAGTAGATGCATGATTTTACTGCAGCGCCACATCTGGGCGGTAGCTGGGATATCTCCAGGGTTGCTCTGACTGCTAGCTGGTGCAAGGCCTGTACCCTGTGGTGTCCCTGTGACGCCCGTTGTTGCGGCCGTAAAAATCGATGTTGAAGTCTTTTCAGTGGTAGCATTCGACTGAGCAGGTGTAGTTGGTGTAGAAGAGCTGGTACTGAAAGCTGATGACGCGGTCTTAAAATAAACAACAACAAGAAAAGTCAAAGATAACAAAGATTTATGATCACGCACTGAAGGGAAGTGAATTATTTATTTTCCGTGAAAGCATGTCTACTAACCGTGGTCGCTGTTTTCGAGCTTCTCGAATTTTCTAATAAATAAAAAACAGAAAGCACATATGTAAGACACCAAAATTCACGTTTTCTCTAACTATGAAAGGAGAAAGAGGGAGTTGAAGATTGTGTATACCATAGAGGAGTCTATGGATGTGGCTGCGCGTTGAGAATAGGCCTGCTCTCGCACCAGAGAACTCAAGCATGAAATTGAAGCATTATCATCATTTCATTTATTTTCATCGTCATCATTTATTTCAATAATTTAAATTTAACAAATTAGAGAAATATACAACCCGCATATAGCAAAGCTAATTAAGACAGGTTGTATAATTTACAATCAAATTTAGCAAACACAAATTATGAATAAAATCAGGTAAATAATAATAAATAATTAATTAATTAAAAAATAATAATAATAATAAATAAATAAAATAAAATAAATAAATAAGTAAAATAAATAAATAAAATAAATAAATAAATAGGTATACACACATATTTATAGATAGCTAGCATTTACATGAGTAGTGGAAGAACCTATAATAACACATAGAAGATAAGAAAGTAATAATAATAGCTGGAGTATGATTAATGATAATTGGTAATTTTCAACATTAACATAGAGACCTCAGCATAATCATCCTTATTAGCAAGTACTGCAAGTAAAAATTGATGAATTTTATTTCTAGCCAACATCGTATTGATGGACATCCTTAAGCAAAAAGTGCGTAAAACTGAAAACTGAGAATATAAAAATTTTTCGAATGAGGTCTAAAACTACTGTGATAAAATGGTAAAATCGAAGCTTTCACTGAACAATTTTTATTCCTAAAATGTTACTGAATGACAACATCCAAAGATTACTGAAAAGTAAGCTAGACTACAGTAAATATAAAAATTGTAAATTAATCCCAAAATATCAATCTACCTTACTGAAACAATGACTAAGTTTAAGTCACAGTTAAATGTTATAAAATACAAACACATGAACATACCAGGACCTCTTTATGTTAATTTGAGTGAACAGTTTGTATAATACATTTTGTTGTAGTTAAGTAGAAGACTGTTTTTTTTTTATTGTAGAGAAATGTCCTTACAAAAATTTCTATTCTTTCGCCTAAAATTAGAAAACTATTGTTTCATTATTTGAAAGTGAAGGCCAACTTTGTGAGATAACATTTTTATATCATCCATCTCATTAATAGTGAATGACAAGAACACAAAGGAAATCACTACTGTGAAGGAGGTTTGGCTGACACCCGGTCTTAATTTGCATAGATTTTGGCGATTTTAGTTTCAGAAGCTACTCAAAATGTGAAACCTTACCCTTGGTGTACTACTGTTGCACTTCGTCGAACTTAACGCCTGGCGTTGACATTAGCAGGACAATAACGCATCTCAGCTAAGACCAATTTTCACAAATACCGTATTTTCCCGATTAAATGCCGGGCTTCAAATAAATGCAGGGTATAATAGAGGAAGTTGTAAGTGAGCTCCTCAAACGTTTATTTGTGGTATAATAAACTTAAGATTTAAGGGCAAGGTACACGGCTGCCAAGAAAAATGAATAATAACCCTTTCTTAAAAAATGGTGGGCAAGAAAAAACTGCTGATTCAAAGAAATGCCGGATCCACTAGGCCAAGTTTGAAAACGCGAGGATCGTTTAATTGAGAAAATACGGTACGCAAAAACACAAGAAGAATGGGTGGATTGGGTGAGATGAGATCAACAATGGACCGATAGCGGCTGTCTGCAGCGCTTTGATAAGCTGACGTCTGATTTCATTCTCATAAATGTATATAAAGCGCTATGAGACATGTGTGATATGTGTGCTATATAAGTCTTTGTATTATTATTATTATTATTATTATTATTATTATTATTATTATTATTATTATTATTATTATTATTATTATTATTATTATTATTATTATAACAACAACAAGCAACTTTGCAACCGGCTCAGAACACCAGGCCACCTTTCCTGGACAGTTTATGAATAACTATTTTGACAATAGCAAGAAATTAAGTATTAAACATACTGCCATTGTGTTGTCCCCAGGTGGTTGTTTCAAAACTTGTTGAACTTCTACCATTTCATTCGATGGGAGGAGTAGGCAAGGAGGTGGTGGTGCAGCAGCTTCTTTGAGGAGGGGTGGATGGAGATGAGGCACCTTCTGAACTGGTATCAATGTTGCTACTGGTGCTAATGCTGTTAGTCGCGAAAATAGTAAATGAAATACTTTAGTACAATAGAATAATTTTACAGTACTTTAATTCTTGCTTTGATAAAAAAGACACTTCGCATTATTGAGGCATGCACGAGAGCATACAAACTATCAAGTACCAAATGAAATTTTTGCAACTTAAAACTTTCCAATTTTGGAATAACATAATGACATAAACCATGCTTGGATCTCTGACTAACAGAATAGAAGTCGAATGCACTAACCACCAAACACCTTGCTTTTACACAATATTGCAGTGCTTAGAGTAAAATAACTTGCCTGGGCAAGAACAGAACATAAGGATAACACCTACTGCTTTGTGTTTACGGCAAACTGCGAAGCTGATTTCCCTTTTATAAAAAGTTGATGCCATTTTTAACGGTCACAATCTCGTAGTATTTTCTGCCGTTTGCGTTTGTTAGTAAACACGATGCTAAATCTCTCTAATGGCTTGAACCTTGAAACCTAACCCTCGGGATGTGTCACTACACCTCTTGTTTTCATATTGTCACTACTGCGTGAAGAATTATTTTATGAAGAGAATATATGAGGTTTTATTCTCACCAATATGTAGCCCTGAAATATCGGGAGGAGGAGGAGGAGGAGGAGGGAATTTTTTTTCTTCAGGTTCAGATGATCCACAAACTATCACTGGCACCCCAGACACACCGTCTTGCAGCTGCAAAACAAAATATCAGCTATAAACAGTCCTTAAGTTGAAATAGAAACGTCCCTTATATATACCTTTTTAATCCTGCTTACAACTGCTATCCCATGCCAGTCAAAACCATCATCCTGATTTGGCATGGTGCGAATAAACTGGGACATGATATTAGTTTGTTGTTTATTATTATCGAAAGTAATTTCGCTGTTGGTTTGGTATTGCACTGCTACGCTTTGTGATTGACTAAAAAGTTGCGCCATTTTGTCAACCAAACAGAGATTGAAAACCAATCGTGACTTGCTTGCACGCGTTTTCCTGTAGTTGGTGCCGGTTACCTATATTTGCTTCGAGTTCTAATTGGTTCATTGGATTGCCTGTGTCTGTCGTGATTGGCTAGAGTGATTACTTTGGTTTTGATTTTACGACACTCTTTTCAACTTCCCAATGTATGCTTCAATACTTTCTCGCCTTCTTCCAAGGGAACAGAGCATATTGCGTTTTCCATCGCACTCATGCCGTGAAAACTCCTGCATTCCATTTTGATTTTAAACCCCATTCTGCATCCTAAATTTTACAATTCATGAAATAAAATACTCGTATATTTTAGTTCACAGTACATCAAATGCTCCTTCCATAACTTAGCCTGCATGCATTAGACGTCTAGGAAATAGGAGACTTTTACATGCAGGTTACCCATAACTCTACAGTACCTTCCTTCTAGATTCCCTTAATTTCATCTGCGCAATTCTGTCCATTGAATTTGTAGCAACAGCTTTCGCATTAATAACCAATGGCGTGATAGCTGTTGAAAATAAAGCATGCAAGTTAAGAACACAATCCTAAATAGCCTTGTTGACTAATATTAAAACAATGTGAGATATCGTTTCTTACAGCATTTTCATACTGTCTCAAAAATTTGCCAGAAAATCTGATTAAAAAGTATACAACTGCATTGGAGAGAAGCACTGTGAAAGAATTATGACCCCGTCCACATGCGTATTAAAAACCCGTTTTCAAATGTTTTCCGTTTGCATATAATAATACAGAGTAACTGCATTTTAACTTTTGTTTCTAAGATTTCCCATAAACATTGATCAATTTTATAGACAAATCTTTAAAAAAAGCTCAAAATTTTTTAAAATTTTTCAAATTTATTTGATATTGCATTGCATTTTTTCCCCTAAACTTAAACACTCAGTATTTTGTGAGCAGAGTTTGCACCATTTTCAAAATAGCAGACTTCCTCAGAAAAGGTCTATTAATGACAGTTTTGTTGGTCCTGACCGCTTGAAATGTAATTCTTACATTTCCTCTAAAATGTTAAATAACCCACTTCATATACACACTTCATCAACCTCGTTCCCAGGGTCTCTCTTCTTCCTGCCCCCTGGAGCGAGAGAGAGAGACCCTGGCTCAGGCTGGTCACGTGTCTGGTGGACAATTATAATCCTAAGGAGGGGTAGACAGTATTTGTAACGTTGTCTTGTTTTCTGTACAGTGGCTAGGCTCGTGCTGTGCGCGACTGTTATTGTTTCGTTTCAGCTGTGGCTGTGAAATAAATATGTTCCATGTTCCATAACCTCTTGTTGAAAATAGGAATCTGTATTGCAAGATATATATAAAAGACGTAAACAATTCTCTGTGATTATAGCAAGACCCGGAATAAAACAGATAAAACATCCCAGGCTTATCATCAACCGAATAGGGATGTTATGAAATCTCTTTGGTCGTAAAAAGTGCTTCATTTTTGCTGTTTATGTTATGCCTGCTGTTTATAACTGAATAAATAGGGACAAAAGATCTTGATAGCTTATAATTTTTGAACTGAAATAATATTAACAAAGCCCTAAAATTGAAATAACGAAACGGTTCAGTCAAACGATTCAAACAAAAGCGAATAAACAATGCGTAAGGATAAAATTGTTGCTAAAAAATTCACAAGTATATAAATTAACAATGTATAGACATTCAAACGACTGGAACTGGTGAACATTGAACTAAACAACATCCCTCACACACGAAGAATAAAAGCTATCATTGTCTTCTCTCGATCGTTTCCTGTTATAAAAGTGACTGTTGATCAGCGTGGCAAACATTGGTTCCGTGACGGTCGCTTCTCAGTTCTTGCTTTGCCATCGCCCGAGCACAGACGGCAGCACTTTAATGGGCCTTTCGAATGAAGCTTGAAGATCGCCTGTTAAGCAGTATATAGCGATAATTCATCCCAGTGCGGAACAATGCCATAAACAAGAGCGCGAGCTTAGTGGTGTCAAGTAATAAAATTGGATTGCATTCCGCAGCAAGTTCAAAATTAGCTTTACTGCGGTAAATCTTTAAGCGCCGTGACAATTCCTCTGATCCTAAAGCAACTTACACTTTCAGAACCGGACCATGTGAATATGTTTTCGAAGTCTGCGGATGACCGCCGCTTCAGATTTGTCGCGAGCCGCCGAACGCTTTTGCATTTGTTTCGCAATGCCCAGCTAGAGCAGACAAATTTCACACTTTGCTGCCCCTCCCCCGTGTCCTTTAATTGGAATCTCCCAGATTCTGGGAGACACGTGACCAGCCTGAACCAGGGTCTCTCTCTCTCTCGCTCCAGGGGGCGGGAAGAAGAGAGACCCTGGGAACGAGGTTGCACACTTCATTACTGTTGTCTTTGAGCCCAACATTAAAGGAGTTTGATTGCACTGTAAAGACTGTAAATATGGGCTAACTGACATAAAGGGTGACAAAACTGAATAGTCTCTGAAAGACTGTGTGAACAAACATGTGGGTCCATTGCCTTGCACCAACTTTATGAAAAACAGCTTTAGCTATAGTGGTGCATGATACTTTGGAACTACAGTTTATCCTCTTATTTATGGCAAAGAGAATCACTCTATGATTTTTGCAATGAGCTACATTTGTACTTGTACACTCTTGTAGCCTCTTTCAATAATTAATTAGACACAAATAAACATAACATTTATGTATTTAGCAAATTTACAATACAATCCAAAAAGGAAAATAGTAATGAGGGAGTGGGGATAGATTCAGTTATACAGGTAATGTATGCCTCATACTGCAATTATGTCCTTAGCTAACAGTTGTGGGAAACTGAAGGCCCATGAAGACTCAACGATCAACTAAAAATCTTACTTTTCAGTTTCATCTCCATTCTAACCACATAATCACTTACTATTCCTCTCCTCATCATCTCACTGATTTCATTGATAAGATCATCAAGTTCATCGCAAAGCTGCACAATAGTATTCCTTTCTGGATCAGAAGAATTGTTTGCCATTACTTGGCCTTCATCGATGCAGTTATAGATGGCCCTTTTACCTGTCAAAGCAAAGATATTATATAGACACCAAAACAATAAACAATAGGTTCATGACACTTATGTGTCTAACCCATGCAGTTATGAATGTTTACTTGTTTGGCTTGTTGTAATTAATTCTGAGGTATGACAGCTTTGAACTGAGAGAATTCCATGACAAATTAATAATATTCATTTATAATGTCAAGCATATGCCGCTAAATAATTGTCCCTAAATTTTACAAAGAGTGTTTAAACTCACTTGATTGATAATTGACATTCATAATGAACCCTTAAGGCTGGTTTCGATTACTAACAGAAACTATGGAAGTGGAACCTGAGAAGTAGAATTAGAATGGCATTAAAAAGTTATGATCTAGTGGAAATAAATATGACTGAAGCGGATAGTAAGCAGAAGCGAAATCAGAGGAAAAAGAAAACCTTCTGATACTTTCTCTTATTCCGCTTAGCTTTTGATTTTGATTGCGACTCCATTTTTGATTTACATTTGAACATAAGTTTCCTTATGATTACGACTCTGACTCCTCTTCCGATTACGTTGCTAGTGGGAACCAACCCTTTCATCGCTAATAACAATTCATGTATATGCCTAATGTCCATTGATGCACTTCATATAGTATGATGCATATGATGATGCACTTCATGCAGTATGTTGCATACAGTCATGTGGAGGTAAACCTTTCAGGGAAACTTTCTGAGCCACCTCAAAACACATAAAGAGCAGTTTTTACTCGAGCGCTCTAGCGAATGACAACAGATGCAGATAAGCATACAAGTGTGCAAAAATGCATACAAGCAAATTATTGGCTTTGGATTTACTTCTGATATGATTGATTATAAAAGTGATGCAATATTTTTAATTTTATTTTAAGCATAGCAATGCAAAACCAAAGCAATCACTAAATTACTTTTGACAAAAAAAAAATGCTCTTACATGTAGGTATAATTTCTGAGCTTTTTTATCAGTTAAAATTACATTCCAATCTATTAGTCCACCTTTTAATGCATAAACATATCTGCATAAACAGCAATGATTGCTCATGCCCAAAGTGATATGATATATAAACTTCTTGATTCAAACATTTAAAATTTAATATGTGAACAAGATCATTCAGCAAAATCTTTTACTTGGATAAGTTAATCAATTTATTTGCAAGTAGGGCATTCAATGAATACATGTATGTACATTGTATTACTGTAGCTGTATTATTTCAATTTTAGTATCTTCAACAAATATATATACAATTGTTGATTTCAAACAACTTAACTTACGATTAAATCTGCTTTTTCTCTGCAAAAGCATGGTATTTATTTAAGAAGGAATGAACAGTCAATTGCCTTTTAACTTTGTTTATTTTGCATAACAAAAGACTCTCTAAGAGCCTGAAAAATTTGTAAACTAAAAAATATTGTGGGAGCTCTCGAATCTTTCAGTTGGTTTACCACCAGCTGTATTTAAGATAGACAATTGTTTTTCCGTTTACATCGATCGGACATTGCTATCATAAAATCGATTATCCAAATTTTTTGCTTGACACATTCTTAGCGTTGCTACTGTAGCAGTGTTTACAAACTCTGTCTACTAAAAATTTAAATAGAAGACCTTGAGTTGAAACCTATTGAGAGAAAGTTCAGCACGACAACCTTCAAGGGAAAATAAAAAAGAGCCATGGAACAAATAAAGCATTTGTCTGACATGCTGTACAAAAAAAAAAACAGTTGCATGAAAGAAGGGTTCACCACTAAAATATTTGAATGTAAGATATCTGTCTGTTAAATTCTCTCTTACCTGTTGGGCCACAGGCTCCAAGATCGACTTGATCATTTTCATGTGGAACACAGGCATTTTAAACGTTCAGATAACAGATCCGAACTTCGGAGCTGACTGGAACAAAGTGAAAAGGCAGTTTTACAACAGGAAAAGTATTCGGAAGTATCCACACCTTTGAACACCCAGCCCCGCACAAAAATGTCTGCATCCGCACGAAATGAAGCCCATGGTATTCCCAGGGACCTCATGCGATTCACTATCTTCACTTTCGTTGCCGCTGAAGTGCTTGCATTGATTGTTGCAGGTGAGAACTTCCACATGCTGTTCAACAGACTCACTTTTTGGATTTTCTGCGTCTTCTACACTTTCATCAGACTCCAACCTTTGCGTATGAGAAAATACAAACTGCCGAATTGAATGGATTAAGCAATGTGTGCGTTTCGTACAAGTTCAAAGGCAGTCAATGTACCACCTATGTCTACAGTGTTGTCTTGCCGGACACTACGCTATCTTACACACTTGCTGTAACATTTTGCCCAGAACTGCATTTCTGCTTCTTTTTTCTGAACAACCCTCTCTAACTGGAGAGAGAAAATGTTTCCTTTTTAAAACAAGTCACAGCGTGTTGATTCTTAACATTTAATGTTAGAAGTGATTCCATGTTCAAGTTTATCTTCAGAACACTAAGAATGTAATGGATTTATAATCTTTTGAAGAATTTTATATATTATTTTTATAATTAGGAAGGTTAGAGGGTGACTACTTAACAGAGGGCCAGTTAATAGAAGTTTGACCGTATATACCTTCAATCTTTGCTACAAGTTCTGGTTTCAATAGTGACCTTGGCACTTTCTGCCTTTTGGTCATTTTGGCTTTCTTCATGTTCCTTTGTTTGATGTCCTCCATTGTGCATGACTCACTGGTAGCAAACATCATTGATATACTTCCCTTGCTGTCTGTCATCTGTTTCAGGTGATAATTGAGTTCCTATCAAAAAAAAAAGTTGCCATAAAATGTTTCTATAAACAATTCTTTTTTGTTCTAAGATTTTATATTTTTCAAATAGCCTTGTCTTTCAAAACAGGGAGGTAGCATTATGTAGTGGTTTTCAAATGAATGAAACAAATAATTTGAAAAATCTCATGCCAAGAGGCTGGGGTCTTTTTAAAATTAAAATTTTCGTCTGTATTTTATGCCAATTCTCCCTATAGTAGTTAGTCTGCACATTACCTTAATTGACACTTGAGCAAATTGTTCCAGTACCATGGAACGAACCTCTACTGCAGGCACAAATTTACCATCAACAGAGAATGATGTTGACAACTGGGTTCAGCCAGGAAAGAAGCTATACACAAAATTATTACAAATTTATTAGTATTGTAGTTACCACAACTGAGTATACCCCCTTCCCAGGGAGGGGGGGGGGTACTTCGAAAACAAGCTTGATTATGTGAAAATTTTGGGTAAACTGCAGAATAGAGCGTATGCACATGACGTCATGGCGGCCATATTGGTGTACCAAAACAATAGAACGGCGGCCATGTTGGTGTACCAAAACAATCCTGTGGGATTTGAACGCTTTTCTTATGTTAACACTTTCTTTTGTTCCAATAAATTTGCATAGCTGCTTGCCACGTGAGTGTATACGCTCTATACCAGTCCACTTATTTGCATCTCATCAAATAAGAATGAATCCTTTTGTTTTTATATGCTTCGTTCTTTAAAATGTTTAGGGATATGTAAGTAAGTTTAACTCTTTTCTGACAACCAAAATTCCATTAAAATCAAACATGCTCAGTTAAAAAGGTACAAAATATTTATTATGCATCCAAATTCAACATGTAACACACCATCTTTAGGCTTTCTACTCTTTTTTTTTTCGTGTCACATTAGCGCATGCAAATGTATGCACGCATATTTAAGTCTATTTCGACGACTATATGGCTTTCGGCGATGAAATACATACCGTGGAATGTCTCCATGTGTTAACTTGAGAAGCAAGGTAAAGAACTACAGTGTACAATTGCACATTTTCAAGACAATTCAAGGCATTCATGGATGGATAGCACTGTTTGATATTGTGTTCACTGCTTATTCCTGTGGGATTTTTGCTTTGGCAAGTTCTATGTTTTATATATTAAATTTACCATTTGCTTAACAATCGACCTCCAGGTCGAGCTTAAGTGTCAGCTAGTGAATCTAGTGAATGCAGTGTAGTCTTAGTCTTAAACCCATATATATGTGAAAGCAAGATGAACAGGTTATCGGCAATGGTGTTTAAATAAAATTCACTCTCTCATTCGCTCACTCGTTCCTTCCATCAGCTGTAAACTTAGCGAGCAAATGCTTTGTTATGAACATGTTTCGTAACAAGAATTCAACATGAATCCAACGATAAGAACAATTAATTTGATGTAAATGAATATAGACAACAAAAGCTTACAGATGTTTCGCATTTGGAGTTTTTAGTGCAACATTAAAATCGATCTGAAAGGATTTTGCAACCTAAACACGCGTTCTGATGCGTATCTAACTTAAAATAACAAAATTTAGTTTCTAATTAGTATGTGTTCTTGGACAATGCAGTGGATTGAATTTGTGCCTTAGTCCCGGACAGCCCGAGTTCAATTCTCCATAGAGTCCGTTTTTTTTCTTTTTTCTTTTTTCAAAGTGGACATTATGAAAGTGATGTACTTTTTTTTTCATTCGTCAAAAATCCTTACGTTTAATTTAAAAAATATATATATATCGAACCGTATCAGTGTGAAAATGTAAGCTTACGGCAATATTGCGTTACGCGTTAGCATTTCTTCTTCTTGGGTTGGCTCTTAGGAGCCTATGATTACACATAATTTCAAGCTTATGTTTCTCCATAAAAGCAGTCAATTCATTCGGAAATCAATGCTGCAATGAATTAAAGGCGCCATGAGTTCAAGCTGTGTAGAGCTTCTTGTTTATAGTAGAATTCAATGTCAATTACTCTAAAATTCCTGCCGCTACAGACAATGTCAAAATTGCCGTTGAACGTGGGATGTAGGCTGAAAATCTTTGTAGTGAAGAAAAGATTTGTACACAAATTTTCTAGATGAGTCACAAAAGGCAATAAAAAGACATAATTTTGTTTTCTGCAACGTTTTTTTATCCTATTTCAATGAAAAAACTGTAGATGGAATCGAACGAATAAAATATTGCTAAAATATGACTCACCTTTTGGCGTATTTAGCTTGAAATTGCGTCATACAATTCCTTGTACACCGTTTTAGCTTCGTTCCAAGAAAGAGAAGAAAAATTTTCTTTCTCCGACAACATTTGACCATTTTTCTGCCTGATAAGTACTTCATGTAAGCAAAGTTTTCTCTAGATTGCAACTGCTGTCCAGTTGAACTGCATTGGTACATATTTATATCTGGATGGCGGGTAGCTAAATAAATGTCAAAAATACCCAGACTCGTACCCAGTCGCTATTTATTGGTTTTTGGGACGAGAGAAGATTGACACCCCTCGTGCCTGATTTCATCCTTGTTTCCAATCTTCTCTCATCCTAAAAACTAATAAATAACGACTGGGAACGAGTCTGCAAAATACCTGAATTAAAACGGTGTTCGCTATCTTTATAAGAAATTTTGAAGCTTTTAGCAATGAAGGAACACCGAAAATAAACGAAAGAAGTCAAACAAGCGGCCATTTTGGTTAATCTTAGTAATCAGATTGGGTCCAGTCTAGGATCGACCTGGATTAACTCAGATAATAAAAATAAAATGAGAAAAAATATTTTCTACCCAATTGTAGGTTAAAATTTCTCTCAGGAATAGGCCAAATTAAGTAAGCTTTGCAACGTTTACCTTCGTAGCGTTCTCGTTTAGTTCCTCTCGGAAAAAGTTACGAAGTCGTTGTTTCATTGCTATTGTTACACTTGCCAATCATGAGTTTTTATCTTCGTTTCCTTCAGGGGAACTGGCACTAGTAAATAAAATGGCGGGTGAACGCCGATGAACGTCATGGAAAACGGCAGCTAATTTAATTTAACCTATTTCTGAGAGGAATTTTAATCTACAATTACTATTAGGTGCGTCTTAGTCCATAAGTGTCCTCATGTAATAGCGGCTTCGTACTTAGTTTTAGAGTTTAGGCATACGCACGTTTTATATGGCTATAACACCAGAAGCCGTGATTTGCTGCGCCCTTCTTTCGCAAAATCTAACTAGAAATACGTGTCTCGCAGAACCTCGCGAAGCTCGGGGGAGGATACACTGCAAAATTTTAGTGCTGTAAAAGAGATGGAATTTCTGATTTGACTGGAGAGGTTGGGTTACATGCCGGCAATGACGCCGAAATTTAAAGTTGAGACATTCTCGTTCTCAGTCGCTTCGATTTAACTGTACTTAGTTTTAGAATTTAGGTATGCGCACGTTTTACATGGCTATAATATCAGAAGCCGTGATTTGCTATGCCTTTCCTTCGCAAAAACTAATAAATACCAAGGCAACTTCAGAATAAACGGTGGTGGGACCTACAACACCCTAAGGAAAATCATTAGATAAGTAGAGACGTTTAGCGAATTTAAAATCAAACTAAAGCGTCATTTTAAACAGTAACATCTGCGATATATACTGCCTCTGTAACTTAACTGATTTTCTAGTTTTAATATTTTAATGTCTTTATTTTTGTGTTGTATCAAAGCTCTATTTAAATTAGCTCTGCTTAATTGGATGTCTTTGGATAAATAAATAAATAAATAAATAAATAAAATTCCTTAATGTACAAATGAAAACATGCAAGGACTGATTGTTAATATTATTAATATAGTTTAATTAAATTACATCGTGTTAAATCAAGTTTCAAATATATCGAAATATATAGAATATATCGCTTCCTATTAGAATTTTTTTTTTTGGCGTTTTCCACAGTTCTCATTTTCTACACTTCTCATTTTCTATACTCCGTATTTTCAATAGTCCGCATTCCCATTTTCCACAGCTATGTAAACATCCAGACTTGTCTTCCTTCACGGAATCGTGAAATATGTCGTCATCCATCCTGTTTCCCACTAGGAAAAATTAAGAATTCCCGCGTCCCGCCATGAAAATGATGAACTTCCCGTTTCCCGCTCACTTCTAACCATTTCGCATCCGGCCTTGAAATTTTCTTTCATCCCGTTTCTCGGCAGTCAAAAAAGGCTTATCGTATATTCCGCCAATCCTATATTAAGCCCTCAAATATTAATTGGAGGTATGCAATGGATTATTAAAAAAAAAATCCATACAACTTCTGATAGATGGTATACTAGAAATTGTTATAGGAAAACGGCTTGTGGACTCTGGAAATGTATCGCATTATTATGAATTAATAATTTAATTAACAGTGCGAGATACAAATTGTGTAATTGGGCTCCATCCGGGTAATTTTGATGTGATTTGCTACAATACTTGAAGGGCATGGGGAGGGGTTTCGTGGGACAATGAGATTGGTAGTTTGCTTGCCGCGTCTAGTTCTTGATGGTCTTCCTTCTTTCCTGCTTCTCCCAGAGAGCATTTCAAAGGTGATGACTTTGCTGTAATTAAGCTCACGAGTTTTACGCATAAATAGGACATAGAGTATCTTGGTAGTCCTGATAATCCATTTTCCCACTAGCGTACTAGACGACAATGTGCGGTTTTGTGGACTTTGATTTGAGGGAATGACGAAGGTGCCATATGTAGCTGTATCTAGCAATGAAAATGTAATGATGCATTGCTTTCTTTATGGGAATAAGAACTGATTGTTAAAAGCGTTAATTCACAATAATGCTGCGTGTGCTAACTTCTTTTTTTAATCTATTCGTTACAGAATTTACGATTTAGCAACGAAAATGCAATGATGCATTGAATTTTTATATTGTTAAAACCGTTAATTCACAATAGTTTTATTGACTTCTGTTATTTACCTATTCATACTTTTTAATCCATAAGTGTCCTTATGCAATAGCGCCTTCGTACTTAGTTTTAGAGTTTAGGCATGCGCACGTTTTACATAGCTATAACACCAGAAGCCGTGATTTGCTGCGTCCTTCTTTCGCAAAATTTAACTAGAAGTGTCTCGCAAAACCTCGCGAAGCTGGGAGAAGAATGCTTTGCAAAATTTTAGCGATGTGGGAGAGATGGAATTCCTGATTTGACTGGAGAGGTTGGGTTACATGTACCCTGGGTGCCAGAGGTTTTTATTTTTTAGTGAAAACGGCGAATTTGAGTGGCGAAGCCGCGACAACCAGACGCAACGCACCGAGAAAAAATAAAAACCTCTGGGCATTCGAGTACACAACCTCATTTCCATGTGATTTGTGGATCGGATATCTCACCAAACCAGTTTTAAACCTTGGGGACCAAAGCGTGTCTGTTTGTTTACATTAAATCTAACAGCTGACATGTTTAAAATGCGGTCGAGACAGAAATATTAAATCAAAAAAGATATATCGATGACATTTCTTCACTGTAGAGTGTCGAGAAAAAGGAGATAGAAGATTTTATTGTCCTTGTAAACAAACATTAATCTCAGACAAAGAAATAAACTTTCTGGATACAACCGTTTTCAAAGGCGAGAGATTTAACAAACAAAGAATCCTTGATATCCGCACGCAATTAATCCAGTACACTTATTTCTCTTCTTGTCACCTACCAGTGGTCAGCGAAATCATTCAGCGAGAATACCTGCAACTCCAAAGCACGCCTCCGTGTTAGAGATAAAAATTTTCTTCGTTTAAACAAAACTCTAAAGGTCACACTCCACGATAACACGAATTAATAAGTCGTGTCTGGCCTGTCAACATCTCTTTTCAAGACATCCTTGCGTTGAATAAATTAGTTCTCTAATATTTTGAAAATTTGGATACTAAAGAGTAATCCACAGTGTTTCTTAAAGATCACAAAAAGCCGCGATCTCTATCTACGTCCGCCATTGTTGTTTGTGTGGCTTCACTTTGGGAAACCGGTTTTTCACGCGCCTGTTGCGAATTGTTTCGCTCCAGCTAATCGAAGTTGCTGTTGCATCGTTAACTCCCGGTAGAATCTGGGAACAAGTAGGAGAACCAATCAGCGACGTAGTTCAGATTCTGAACTAGATCCTCGCATAGAAATGAAGTTGTATATTCGAGTGACCAGAGGTCCGTCTCGCGAGCTTCTTCTAACCGTTTATGCAGTTAATTTCACTCATGATATTCAGAGAACGGACCTCTGGATCCAGGGTGGGTTACATGTCGGCAATGACGCCGAAATTTAAAGTTGAGACATTCTCGTTCTTAGTCGCTTCGATTTAACTGTACTTAGTTTCAAAGTTTAGATATGCGCACGTTTTACATGGCTATAATATCAGAAGCCGTGATTTGCTGCGCCCTTCCTTCGCAAAAACTAATAAATACCAAGGCAACTTCAGAATAAACGGTGGTCGGACCTACAACACCTTAAGGAAAATCATTAGACAAGTAGAGACGTTTAGCGAATTTAAAATCAAACTAAAGCGCCATTTTAAACAGTAACATGTGCGATATATGCTGCCTCTGTAACTTAACTGATTTTGTAGTTTTAATATTTTAATGTCTTTGTTTTTGTGTTGTGTCAAAGCTCTATTTAAATTAGCTCTGCTTAATTGGATGTCTCTGGATAAATAAATAAATAAATAAATAAATAAACAAATAAATAAAATTCCTTAATGTACAAATGACAACACGCAAGGACTGATTGTTAGTATTATTAATATAGTTTAATTAAATTACATCGTGTTAGGACAGCTAGTTTCAAGTCTCTGATTGGCTTCGGGCCCTTGTCAGAGTAGTTTTTCCAGTTGGTGTAGCTTTGTGGACTTAAGGTCCGTTTATAGAGAGCTTGTTTCGAGTCTCTGATTGGCTTCGGGCCCTTTTAGAGAAGTTTTTGTGTAGCTCTGTGGACTTAAGGTCCGTTTATAGAGAGCTTGTTTCCAGTCTCTGATTGGCTTCGGGCCCTTGTCAGAGAAGTTTTTGTGTAGCTCTGTGGACTTTAGGTCCGTTTATGGAGAGCTTGTTTCAAGTCTTTGATTGGCTTCGGGCCCTTGTCAGAGTAGTTTTGTGTAGCTCTGTGGACTTTAGGTCCGTTTATAGAGAGCTTGTTTCAAGTCTCTGATTGGCTTCGGACCCTTGTCAGAAAGGTTTTGTGTAGCTTTGTGGACTTTAGGTCCGTTTATAGAGAGCTTGTTTCGAGTCTCTGATTGCCCTTAGGCCCTTTTTTCAAGGAAAGTTTGTGCTTTGTGTGGGCTTTAGGACCGCTTATAGAAAGCTTCTCGAGTCTCAGGGTCTTACTTCGTGTACCGCACAGATGACGTAAAACAATAGGAAACATTGTTTTCGGTCATTGTTTTTGGGTAAAAGAATTTTGATGAAGCATTGTTTCCTTTTGTTTTACGTCATTTGTGTCCTCTACATGAAGTAAGAGCCGAGTCTCAGAACAGCTGCGGGCCCCACTCTTTTGAGGAAGTGGAGGAGCTTTTTTTATCGGATAATTACGGATAATTATTTTTGTTGTTTGGGCGGCTTTCGTCTTTGATTTTGAAGGATTATGTACTCCTTGAGTCCGTCTTTGGTTGTTACCCGCGTTGCTTGACCGGGGGCTCGTTCTCCGACCACCTCGGGAGGTGGTCTCGTATCTATCTAAGATCGATCTCATTTAGATAGATCTAAACGGTCAAGTGTACGGCCCCAAACATCAGAAAGATTCTTGGAGATGTCAAAATTGCGCAAAACTTCAAACCCCAAGGCAGCATCCTATAAAACAAAGGCGTTTGCTTCTATTGCAACGGCCTAGTGCACACGCAGAATTGGTGTTTCAGGATGCAGAGAGACCTAGAGAACCCACCTGCTGTGAAGCGTCCTCCATCGGATGAACGGCGCCCTTAAACAGGGCGGGTCGTTTTAATTTTTGTCTTGGTCTGATAGCCTGCCTTGTTTTTTGCTTAGCCGGTTATTTCAGCCAAAGCCCAATAAAGTGTTTTCGTTCGCAAGGACGTTAGCGATGATTAACTGTAGTCCTTTTTTGAAATTTTTTGTTTTTGCCTGTTATTCTTTTTTCGATCACAATCATTCTCGGCTGGGAACAGCAATCCGTACGGACATTCCGTTTCATCGGGTATCACGTGTATTGTGCGTTCGCGGGCGTGTTGGAGTGCTGTTTCGTAGCTGGGACTCCCTTCTTAACCTTGGGTTGTCGGTTACTCGTTTTGTTCTAATCTTTATCCTTTGTTAATCCCGTTTATTTATTTGCTATATTATTCCTCGAAAGCGTTTCAAACACTCCAACGCTTTCAGCGTTCCAGTATGGAAATGATTTCTCAGTTTTGCCCTCTAGATGCTCAGCGAGAGCAAGAGAGCGACAGCTCCGACGGGTTAAGTTCGGAGGGAGTCCCGGCCAGGAAACAGTTTTTTCCATTGAGGCATTTGCATGAAGTCCAGTGGAGAACCGTGTTCCTCTCTCCCTAACTCATTTCGCCTCTTTTTTGTCATCTGGCTTAGTGGGCGTTAGTGTTTTGCTCTCCAGTCTCCTAATATTCATCTCGTTTCTGGAGCAGCCAGTAAGTTTAATAATCCTTAATGAATGCACCAAGGTCTTAACTCCTTTCCATCAGATAAGGTTCCTGGAAATGATGGTTTACCTACAGAGCCTAACAAACGACGTTATTTTTAATATGTCATTTGCAAAAGGGACGATAGAGAAAACCGTTTTTTTTTTACAACGGACTATGCTCTCTCTCCTTTAACATGTGTGGAGTTATACGGGAGGTCCCCCTTCCCCTCTATTATTTTTGTAATTTCAGTTAAAATACTGTCCATTGCCATTAGAATGCAAGACAATGTTAAAGGAATAAAATGAACGGTCTGGAAATTAAAATGCTCCAGTTTGCTGGCGACACTACAGCGGTTTTATCGGTTTTGGATTCCGCAAGAGTTCCATTTCTACAACTTAAACGTTTTAAATTGCCTCTGATCTAAAACATCAATGCCATGAAACAGGAAGTTGGGTGGATCGGGCCTCTTTAGAACTGTGATGTGAACCACTCGAAGTTTAAAGCAGCAAAATGTGTTAAATGTTTTAGAAATCTTTGTTACATATCACGTACAGCTATTAGTTTAGTGAAAACGTCAAGCAGGGATTGGAAAAAAAAAACAAGAATGCAAGAAGATTGTCCATTCATGGGACAATAAACATTATAAAAAAAATTTTTTGCTTGCGGAAATGATATATCCTAGCTTGGTGTTAAGTAGCCCGCCCATAGTTTTGGAAGAATTCATTACCTTGGTACTTAATGCGATTTTTGTGGAACCAGACAAGGGCATTCATGGGACCATGGTGGTTTTTAGTGATAGATTGCGAAACCACGATAAAGCTCTAACGCTAAGCAGGTTAAAGCGCATAACCAACTAATAGTATGGTGGCCAAACTTCAGAGAAATTGAGAATTCCGACAATCAATACGAATATATTGGGTACAACGAAGGAAAACAGGATCGACAGCAAAAGTGCCTTTTGTAAACATTTCTTGGATAAGGACTTTAACTACGCAAATGACCTGGTTTATCATATGTCAAACAGTGATGCAGTCAGAGATGCGAGACTAACAAGGTCAAACTTTCCAGTAGCATGGATAAGTCTAAGGCAATCTATTTCACAGTTGCCGCTTTTTCAGTCACTGATTTAAAATTTTAACAAAATGGGATAACCATATTTGGTTTGTTGCTCCTTTTCAAACTTCTTTTGGAATGAGGTAAACTTATCAGTAACTGAGGCAGCAGTTACATTCCGAATGTACCTGCGGTCGTTGTTAGGACTTGGCCCCGCGCGATCCTGCGCATAGCATTCAAAATTATCACACGCGCGGCACACGTAAATCGTTCAGTTCACACATTTCTTCGTCATTCGCCCATTGCATGTTGTAAGCCAGAGTCTTCAATGTCAGGTACACAATATCGCGTTTTTTTCTTTTTCTTTTCTTACATATTGGAACAGCAAACTCGTGCTTTATGTTCTGGGAACCACTAGCATATTGAAATATGGACGTTATTTGACTAATTGTTAAGTTGGGGTGATTTTGTGAAATATATGATACCGTTGAGATTTCTACTGGTGCGTTCACTATAGGAGCCTCTCTCTCGCCCATTGTAATACATTGTTTTGTCATATAGGGGTTTAAAGAAGGAAATCGATCTATTTAATTTTATGGCAGTTAAAGGCCAATCGAAAATGTGGACATGTCGAACGATGCAGAGACATTAAACCTTCATTGAGTCATTTTAAAGGAATTTTGCTAATAGATGTGAAACTGCAAAGTGTATGTACTTTAAACGAGAGGTTCCGGTATAAAAGGAGCTTGGCCTGGCCATTCTCACCTCCAGTCGTCGATCAACCACGGAAGCATACACAACCGACAAATAGGATTCGTCGTTGCTAAGACCATTGCTAAGACGATTTGGAAAGACTTTATGAAGGTTATATCAGAAGTCTTTATGATCTTCTGTCCCCTCTTTTTTGCTTAGGTAAAATGCTGGTTTAATTAGATTTTTGAAGCGAATTATATTTAAAGGACGTGCAAGTTAACCACGTTTTGTGACTGATAGACGCCTTAATTTGCTTTTCACATCCAAAAGGTGTGAAATGGAGGAGGAGCTAAGCCTTTTATACCGGAATTTCGTATTTAAATCGCATAAGATTTATTTGTTAAAGGAATAATGAAAAAGGTTTTAGGAAACGATTTTAATCATCAAAGCAGATTGACATCTAATACGTATATTTTTATTAATTAGGCGTCATAAATAAAGGTTATTCAGCGTGAAGTTGCGCATTTGTGCGAGGGGATTTTTGTTTCTTCGAGCCTTTAGGCGAGAGGAAATAATTGCTAGCGATGGGAATGTCCAGCCGTGCCGCGCGGTTGTTCGCCGAATAAGTTGTTTATTATACGGCAGTAATTCTTCCCCTAAAACTAAGCTTTCGAAGCTCTTTTTACTAGCGTGAGGTCAGAAGAGTGTAATAACGTGTCATATTTACACTCATTTTGATGTGTATTTGCATTCCAGAATGCTATGTCGAATAATAATTTATGTTACGTTCCTTTTCTATAATCAAATATCGTGTTTTTGTAAGCCGATGGTCATACGATTTTTTAATGTAATCTATATACTTTAAGATCGCCTTTGTAAATGTGGGATTGTCAAAATCAAAGAAAGTTTTGAAAAAAATAAACAGACTCGTTATTTTCGTTGGTGTGTTTTCCCGCCGCGGCGCCGGCGCCGGGCGAAGTGGCAAGTTCCCCCATGAGGGTGGTATAGGACTATAACTGACACGACAGAGCTAACAACAGCGAGGCATGAGACTTCCTCAAACAACAATACATTGGTTGCGTTTCTTAAGGTTTCAAACGCACTTCGTTCGAGTTACAAACCTTTCAAATCTTGTAGCCGCATAAATAATTGTTACGTAAACGTGTTGCTTTATTCATTGACATCTTGCCTGGAAGTCAATTTTGGGAGGCTGCCGGCAGCTAAGTTCCCCGGATAACAAGCTAGCAAAGTAGTTAACTCGTTTCATGTCTGGATTTTTGGTTTACTACGGTACGGTCTTTAGTGCCGGGGTGAAAGCGTATAAATCTCACGTCACGGAAAATAATTGTTTATGTAAATATGCGTTTTTATCTTTATTCATAAAGGCACTTGGCGTTTTGAGGCAAAAGATCGCACCTATCCCTAAAAGGCACACCTTTGCGCTAAAGTGCGCTTGTATGAGCACACATTCTACTAAACTGGAAATGTAAATCCAAGACCGAACTAGTTTTATTAGTTTATTTCAGAAAGAGTTCTTTGTGAGCCGAAGATTTTTTACGATCATCCTCGAACTTTTCGGTATGGTTCCGGCAGTGCCACTTAAAACAAAAGGCAAATTGTTTAAATCTTTATGTGCGAATTTGACACGGTACAATAGACCATTTCTTGATATCGCCTCTCTTAGGCTAAGAGGGACTGTATCTCTCGTTGTCATTGTAAAAAGTGTAGTCTTAGTATAAGGCGGCTTAGTATACAAATATGTGTGTCTTTTCTCCCTTTCTTTTGGAGGGAAGGGGGTTTGGAGGAGGTTCGGATTTTTAAGGTTTGGAAAGGGGATATATTTTCGGCTGGTTTCAAGTCCCTTCTGATAGCAAACGTAGGAAAGCGAGTGACACAGCCGAAGCGTCACTCCCCATATCTTAATCCAACAACAATGGCGGCAGAAATAATATAGTACTATTAAAAGTGATTTTTTTGGCGTTTTCTACAGTCCTCATTTTCCACACTTCTCATTTTCTATACTTCGTATTTTTTATAGTCCGCATTCCTCATTTTTCACATCTATGTAAACATCCAGACTTGTCTTCCTTCACAGAATCGTGAAATATGTGGTCATCCATCCTGTTTCCCACTAGGAAAAATTAAGAATTGCCGCGTCCCGCCATGAAAATGATGAACTTCCTACTTCCCGCTCACTTGTAACCATTTCGCATCTCGCCTTGAAATTTTCTTTGATCCCACTTCTCGGCAGTCAAAAAAGGCTTATCGCGCATCCCCCCAAACCTATATTAGGCCCTCAAATATTAACTGGAGGTATGCAATGAGTTATTAAAGAAAAAATTTATACAACTTCTAATAAATGGTATACTAGAAATTGTTGTAAGAAAACAGCTTGTGGACTCTGGAAATATATGTGCATAGAAGAGGCGGTGTGGCCTAAAAGTTTTTCTTGAGCTGAGAGGTGAATTTTTGCAAAATGATTTTGAAGAGATATTGTATGCAAACTAATTTAATTAACATTTAATTTCTTTGATTTCATGGTATTTATGGAGAATAAAATGGATGACAATTTAAAAAGGAAGAATTTGTCTATTAGTGACAGATTATAGCGTTTGTGAACTAAGATATCATGAAAGATCCCATTTTTTAGGATTGTGGGAAAATTTGGGTTAAAATGTTTGCCTATTTTATAGAAAAGATCCAAAATTAGTTTTATCCGGGAGATTTGGTGACGCATACAGGAGTTCAAGAGATTCATTCCATATCCGGGAGACTTCTGGATAATCTGCGAGAGTTGGCATATGTGCAGTTTATCTTGTGTATGTTCGTGAAATAAAGGAAGAATTTGAATTTGGATGAAGAGTAATTGAGGGCTTTATTCCAGTTTGGGATAAGCTTCTAAATGACTGCTGATCTATAGTCAAATTCTCCCTTTGTTACATGAGCATAAACAAGACAAACTATACAATGATATGTTTTTCGATATTTATCTTTCAGTAGATTTTATATTTCAGTGTAACAATGAGTGAGACAATAAAACTGTAATAACGTGTATTGTTAATTATGTAATGCCTTTGGAGAACTACAAAAATAACTTGTTTAATTCTTTTTTAATTATTACATATAAATATTAACTTAATTGAAAAGCAACAATTTTATAATGGAAATTTATGTTGACATTGTTTTGTAATAACTACATAATAATTGTTGTATAAAAGAGTCTGTATCATGATCTGTTTACATAAAGAATTTATTATGCAATTTTTGTTGCATGCAGAATGTATTTTTTAATCATGTGTATAAAGTAATGGTAATTTCAATGTAATTAAGGCATAATTTATTATGCAATGTTGTTGAGATTTTGAATATATTTAAAGCCTGATGAAACTTGGGGATGCATTTTAAAAAGGTAGACATAATTACAGAAAATATTAGATTTGATAATGAATGATACAATAAATGCTGCTAGTTGATATTTGCAACAAAAGTTGCATTGGAGCATGCGACAAAGATAACTGTAATGGAGGTTTAGGGAGTATTCATTATTTATGGGGAGGGAAGAGCAAACGGAAATGATGACTTCTTTTTTTATTGCTAAGCTTAAGCTCAAGGCAGACGAGTAAAATGCTATTAAAAATGAAAGATGCAAATGTGGTTTTATAATGAATGCATCTTTACAATAAAGGGAGGTGGGAGGGGGTTGAAATATTTTTTATTTTCTCGCTGGAAAAGATAAAAAAAGTTATGCTTGATAATTGAGGAAGTACAAAAAGTTCCAAATGTTAAGTTTCCCCATTTGCTAACCCCCTACCTTCCCAATAAATAATGAACACTCTCTTAGTAGTATTTTAATGAACCATGAATATTATTTCTGTTACAACATAGCAAGATTTTCAGAGATATTAAATCTCTTTTGCCTTATATTTGTAAACCATGAATATTATTTCTGTTATAACATAGCAAGATTTTCAGAGATATTAAATCTCTTTTGCCTTATATTTCTAAACCAACGTTTGATTGTTTGAAAATCCAGATTAGTTTCATCAGATAGTTTATTAACAGAATTTGTTGAAGGATATGCAGTTTTTTTAAATGCTGTCATTAGAATAATTAAAGTTTCTTTTGAGATCTTTGTTCGTTTTTTTCTTTTTAAAGAAAGCTGACATTTTGCCTTGTTGAATTCCTGCTTTGTAAATAAATTGTTTAAAATTGGTTTCATTTTCTGTAATGTTTCTATCTTTAGTTTATTTCTTTCAAGTTTTGAGATGAAATTTTGGTTAATAGGTTTGCCCAACACAACTGAAAGTTGTTTTGCCACCTCTAGCTGTGTATAACCGAACGAGATACGTGATTCTTTAAAAGATCTTGTGAAGTTTTCCAGCTCTACATCATGATATTCCAAAGAAACTTCAGCTTCTTGATATTCTTCTAATGTGTAGGTAGCATTTGTCTTCTGAACTTGATAGGGTTGTTTCTTGAAAAGAAAATAAAGTGTTAAATGTTATTTGAAGAAACATAATAAACTTGTCATCTTACCTACATTAAATAAAATATAAACCATCTGAAATTGAAATACTATTTTACATTATATTGTAGTTGTAACAGATTTAAAAGAAAGGAATCAATTTAAGAGCCCACGAAAAAAAAGGATAGTTTGCCTACATGATAGCCTGCTCTAATACTCCACCTATGTAAAGACAGGCTACGTTTTTGCCTGGTTGGGAGGGTAACTGTGGTACCCAGGTTACCCTCCATCCATGTAAACAGGCCCTAACTTTTGGCAGTACTATAAGCTGAAACCTCTGGCCAGCATAGTGTTATATAATGGAACAAGTGTAGGCAATTATAATGGTGATGCCTATTATCTTTGTAGTACAAGGCTTGAAATAGTGGTCTGTGAATGGCCAAATGGCAGACCAAACTTCAGGTTTGGCAGACGAAAATAATGATGAAGTGCCAAATGGATAATAAAGTGGTAGGTTAAATATTATTATACTTAATTAATTTTATGATATTTTCTACTCGTCTTGTCAGGCTTTTTTATGTAGTATTGTTTTGCATGAATCAATTGTCCTTGATGAAAAATATTACGAGTTAAAGCAGAGTGTCAAAAAAACCCTATTAACTTGGCTATATGACTGGCTACTGAAAGTTGAAACTTTGAAAAAAAGAAATATAACAAGAGGTTACAGTTAGCCTATAGTCATGCACATGAGACTCTAAGATGCATTGATTGAAGTTACCAATTTTTCTATACTCGCTTTTAATATTTAATTTATTTATTCCCGATGAAATCCACACTCGTCTATTACTTTCCAAGCCGTGAATTATTTCTGTTACATTTGAAAAGACTGCTTAAAAAAATAGGCAGTCGAGGACTACCCACATGCTGTAAAAAGAAAATTGATAATCAATATAAAGACTTAGTTTTCCTGTGTTACTAAATTGCATGCAACCAGTGTAAAATGGGTTATTCTAGACCCCCCCCCCCCCCCGACGGATGCAATATTTTTTTACGTTTCCCCCGCCCGGATTTCCTGGTCAGGCCGACCAACCCTTGCACCTTGATTTTTGACCCAGATACCGCCTCTTGCCTGGATTGCCATTAACTTTTTGTAGGCCCTAAATAAACAGGAAATTGAATTCAGGAGATCTGGAATTTTTTTAAAGTTTTCAAATGTTTGGTGATAATTGCTATGAATTGGTCAAATATTTCCTAAATAAATGTTGCTTGACGCATTCACTAAAATCTCTCTATGATTTTAAGATCAAATCGAAATGAAATGTTCCCATAACTTAAAGCTGGTTCTTTAAAAAAATGGTTTGATTTTGCCATCTATAATAATTTTTTTCTAGGCTTCACAGTTTCTTTAAAGTGTTGTCGCGAATACACAGTTTTCATTTATGCAAATTCACGAGAAACGGTAATGTGATAGTAAGCTGTTTTGAAATGACCATGGCTGAATCCAAAATATATTTTCTATAAAAGGTCGAAACTTTTGAATGAAACTCATATTTCCTTGAATGAAAATGTGTTTCCTTTGATTAAAAGAGTCAAACACCTTTTAGAATTCACTGATTTTCTGCTTCTGAAAGTCTTGACGATTTATTGTATCCTAATTTAATATTGTATGGAACCGGCTAGCGTAATAGTCCAGTCAATCTGTGGTTCAAGATCGAACTAATTGCAACAGAATTTATTTTACCCACAATTGACAGTTTGAGGTGACCTTAGTAACATACTAAAAATTCCAGAAAATTCCATTGGTGGAACTTCTAGAAATTCCCACTTAAAGATTTTGATCAATTTACCACAGGGTGCCCAAGTCTGGAAAAATTACAATATGCAATATTAATTAAAATTACCGCAATATACAGATTGTTTGGGGGTATAAACTGTTATTTAAGTGTTTTGCAAACAATATGTTGAAAACCCACGAAAATGTAACGTTAAAACGGCATTTCTTAGAAATTCCCACCACAGGGTACCCAAGCCAGAGAAATATATTCATTTTTTCCTGTTGTTTTTCTTCTTTTTTTCTTTCCTTTCTAGTAGAACGAAAAGTGTTTGACTGAATTTGAGATTATTCATTCGCAAAGTTCTGCACTCTTAAGACTTTGAATCGAATGGTAAGCTTTAGAAATAAGGCAACCTTTTAGGGAAGAGGTCAAAACAACGGTACTGGATAGGTATCCAGTCTTGTCGAAATAGGTGGTGGGTGGCGGGTTCTACAACCCCACCCCTTTTCAGAGGTTCATTTTCTCGAAGCACATAATAGGGGTACTTAAATTTATTGCATAAATACGTTGCTCTGCGTGTGTAGAGCGCATTGATAGGCTTATCTTCTCAATATGTTGATTATGTTCCGAGATATTTGGAGTCAAAAATCGCATTTTGCTAAAAAATCGACCCTAAACTGGATACTTATGAAGTACTGTTGTTTTGACCTCTTCCCTTACTAATAATCCTCACTTTATGGAACAAATGCCATGGTGATAGCAATTACCGTTTTACATCACGAGGGTAAATGATCATAACTTCTTTGACCTGTTCCTTGTCTGTCTGTAATTTTCCCAATTACACAAAAAATGCTGAACAAGCTACTATTAAAACAATACTTGTAATAGGTATGAGGATTACTACTGGCTGGTTGCCTCCCGCTACACTCTATTGCCGTCCACCTCACTGTCTGTGAGTTCTGGCTGTGGTGGTTGACACAGCTGACACCTTTGCATGCTCCACAAGCAGCCGAGCAGTCCAAGCCATTTTTTCGGCAGGAACATCTTTGTGTACTGCAGTCGGTTTTGCAGTTGCAGCGAATGATCTCCAGCAGTGATGCATGGGCAGCAGGCAGGTTGGTGCGTGTTGGGGATAGGTTTCCACCCTTCATCTCCCATCCCCATTCTTGTGGTGGTAGATCAGTTCCTTTCGATTGCTGCACCTGATGATAGACTCTTAGGCTGTGAAAGCGCGCAGCAGCAGAAGTCGGTAGAAGGCTTTCTGGCTGGACACAGGTATTGCCTGTAGCAACCTTCAGACAATAACGGGAGTATCGCAAAGAGTCGAGGGATTTTGTAGCTTTCCCGTTATACATAGACACCAAAGCTCTCTCTCGCCCGCCGCCATCACCTCATCCGTTGTTGCAGCTGTTTTGTCAAAGACACTGGCTTGATTGCGAAAATGCTCATCGGTCTTGAGCTTGCGCAGGGCTACTGGTTTCCCAAGTCCATGGATCCGAGATGTGGTATCAGAACCAAGAAGCGCATGCCCAAATAATATGTGAGTGCATACGCCTAGTCCCAATGCAGACTTTGTCTTCTTGATGTTCCACACCCTGCAGTTCTTCGATCTTTGCTTAGGCTCTGGGATAAAGAAAAGATCACTCGCATCCATCTGTCCATGGTAAATCAGTAGCACACGCAGGTCAGTATCGTCACCGACAAGAACAGTGGTATGAGTCCGTGCTACTTGTACGGCGGTCTGGACAATGAGGAGGTCGGCGTCACCAGGAGCTTGAAAAACAGTGCAACCAGCAATCCTCAGCTTCTCTGCAAGGAGATTAATAAATCTCTGCTTGTTTTCTTGGTTGGACAAGAAGTCTTTCTTTTTCAGGGAGATGAGCATACCGGAGTTGAATACCACGGGTGGCGCACTGGTAGGAGCTCGCCGTTGGTGTGTACACCCCTTGATTGATGGACCTTGATAGCCATCAAAGACGATCGTGGCATTTCCATACCGCCCTTGCACGTACTGAACGTACATTGCACAAACAGCATCAAATGTCACCCTATGCGGCCATATGACCCGATGGATAAGTGCGCCTCCATCCACAACATAGTGCAGATCTCCTACAGAGTGTGCTGTCTGTTTGCTTTCCGTTTGAGCCCATATGGCGTCAGCCAACACAGACTTGTTGGCTTGCCTAGGAAGAAGACAATTGTCAAACAAGGCACTGGAATAGCTTAACATCTTGTACTTGAACAGGGCCTGAGGATCCTCGTATTGGCCACTGGTGGCCAGAAAGCTAAGCCTCTGGAAGAGAAGTTGCGGGTCTATTTGTACATATCCGTCGCTGAATGGGACTGCTGTTCTGGAGGCAAGAGTCAGTGCTTGATTCTTCTTCTTGAAAGAAAACTAATCAACTTTCTTTCCACACATAGACTGGATGATCTTTTCTCCCACCTCTTTAGCCTTGTCACAGTTGACACTCTCTTCTGCCACTACTCCGGTCGCGATGTTTCGTAAAGACTTGTTAGTGCTAAACGGGCTTCTCAGAGACAGGTACTCGAGGATCTTTAGGGTATCGCCATAATCTCGTTCATTCATTGCCTTCGAAGCGTCTTTGTGCTGTCCACCTGTACTGTTATACTGCTCATTCGTGCTGTAGTCGGTTCCAGTGAGGCTCTGCATGGCATTATTCACATCAGCACAGATAGGCATGGACATAGGTTTGGTCCTGGAAAATTCGTTTTTTTATGTTTCCAGGCATAAATCAATAGGATTTTAAAGAAACTTTGATTATTTCAACTCAAAATGATCACAAAACACTATTCTCTAACTTTTTCAAATGAAAAAGACACTACAAGCCTACAAAAACGATAAAAACATGATTTTGCTGTTTTGGGAGACCTGTGGTACACAAAACACTCTTTAGACTCTAAAACAACAAACATTTAAAACAAACATCACGTTTTCTTGTTTTCTTGTGCTAACATTACTGAAACGAAACCAACTAGGTATGCCAAAAACCTAAAATAGCTAATATCTAGTTGATTATCACTTTTGTACGGCGTGGGTACCCTGTGGTACAACCAATACATTTTCAAACCCAATTTTTATCATGTTCCACCAAGCGAATTTTGTGGAATTTTCAGTATGTTGTTTATATAGCTACTCTTAACACTAAAACAGTGAAAAACATTTTGTTGCAATTAGTTTGATCTTCCCCTATAAAATCTCATAGATTGACTGGACTATAAGCGAAAATATAATAAACATCACAAAATAATTCAAATCAGCAATTTATTTTTATTATGCTTTCTAAAATTGCCAACTTTTCCAATGTAATAGAATGGCAATCTTATCCGGACAAATGATTCGCATAATGCTTTCACTAATCAAAAAAGCAGTTCTGAACAGTCAAAGGTACAGAAATGAAATGCTGGCGGCATTTGAATTATGATTTCAGATAGTTCATGATCTGCAAACAAACACTTCAATTCACAGCTAAATTTTTCACTAAAACATTTTTCCAAACCATGAAAACACCTAAAATAATCTTTGAAAACAATACTTGGTCACATTTGGTGAAACCTGTACTTGGTAAAGGAGTAAAAGGAACGAGAAAGCTCCATTTACTTTCCCATAGATCCAAAGCGTGCATGTACAAAAAGAACTGCCTTGACAATCGAGTCGTTCAATCCAAAGATATCAGAATTGTCTCATTGTACAGCAATCGATTGAATTCGGCACAACCTCACGCTTTGAAAAGTTAGACTTACTTACACAGGTGACAACATAGTGGTTACTAGTAACCTAGTAACCACAGAAAGCAATAAAGTCAGTAAAAATCAACATTAATATGACACGCATTCCATAGTCCATAATCCACAGAAGTCCAGTCCCAAAGTCCAAATTTTTTATTAAATCTGAGGGGCTGACGTAACAATGCTGTTTTGCCGTGTGTTTCTATTGTTCTTTCTTTAAGAAAAGTCTTGAAATTACTCACCACAGGCAGTGAGAACTGCTCCGACACAGGCATTGTAAAGAGTCGGCAGTGAAAAGAGGAATAAATTGACAAATGAATATGCTTACCAGCGCAAGAGATTAATGTTTGTCATTTTTGCCTCGGAAGAACTCTGATTAAAACTAGCTCTTAGTTTTTCAGAATCGCGACAAATTCGGCCTCAAGTTGTATGCTGTGTATAAAAGCAATGTTTACCTCGACGAGAGAAATGCAGGACTGACTTATATACAAATAAGATCAAATGACGGAAAATGTTTGTGATGCGCATGCGTAAGAAACATTGGTCTTATATTTCAACGTATCATAAGAAAAGAAACAATTTATATTTTAATATTTTAAACAAGATAAAAAGACATCCGACATGGGTAAGAGTTATTCCTTTCATTCAGTCATTGCACCTGCAAACAGTTTACTATTGACTGTTTTATAAATGAAGACCGTACCACAATGAAGCCAGTCTTTACTGTGACTTTAATATATGCGTGACGTGAACATTACTAATGTGAGTAGGGTTGTAGGAGATGCTGTCATGACACTTCGGTAACAATGTTTTACCGGAAATGAGAGTAGCCGGAAGTCTCCAAACCGAAAGCTACGAAACGGAAATGTGCAATTTAAAATATGCGTGCATAAATTTTCATGCAAAATCATGATACAAGAAAAAAAAGAAAAATAAGAAGAAAAACCGAGACCACTTTATAACTCATGCCGCTACGCGCATGAGTAAAAAGAATAAAACAATACTTCACTGTCTTCAATCTTGCTAACGGTTTGATGCAAGCAAATAAAAGTTACAGTATTAGGGATCTCCTAAACTTTAGTTGATTTTCCTGTATGATACATCTGTTATCAAAGTGTAGAATTTTTTTGCGTTAGCTAAGCATGTCCAAAAATAGTATGATGTGTGGCTGGCCAAAAAAATAAATTGGAGGTCAAAATTTGTTTGACTTACTACAAATTAAAAAAAAAGGAAGGCTATAATTTTTTTTATTTTAAGTCCTGTAGCATTAGAAGTTAACATTACAAGCATATTTTATGAGACAAATGTCATAAAAGTATCAAATTATTTAATACAAATATCATGCGTTGAGACATCACCTCATGGCTTGTCCGAAAACAGTTTTTAAAGTAAAGGGATCTTACTCTGGATCGTGCGATTGAAATTGACATTGTAAATGAGTTATCAGATCACGACAATACTGAACTCTCTAAGAAAGATTCATCTTGAAACAAGATCCACAGCATCAAAAAAGAACGAAAGACTTCTATTAAGGACAGAAAGATCCATAACTGAAAGAATTGTGGTGGCAGTTGTGTACCTAAGCAGAAATTTTCTCCAGCGTTCGGTAAACTTTGCGTCCATTGCAAAAAGCAAAATCATTTCGAGAAAATGTATCACTTGAAGTGCAAAGGAAAATATACAAATGATGCGTTATGTGATAGTCAGTGGTCAAATAAAATAAACAAAGTTTATTTCAGGGTACCAGATTTGAAAGCGATAATAATTAATTTATTATTGATGCAGTTAGAGATTCACCAAAGTTAGACCAGAAGTGGAAAATTTATTGTACAGTGAAAATTAATGGTAAAGGTGTCGAATTAAAAATTGACACTAGTGCAAAGTGCAATGTAATTATGTTAAATTTATTCAAGAGGATTTGTCGTGGAGAGAAGATTAATCAATCGAGTATGGTACAACTTGTTGCTTATGGTGGAAAAAAACTAGGTACACAAGGAACTGTAATCTTAAAACGCCATGATTTGGCCATGATTTGGAGTTTCATGTCATTGACAGACATGTAACACTGTTGCTTGGTCTTATGGATTCCCTAAGCACAGCAAGGTTAATGAAGTTGACATGGTTGATACCTTTCGTGCAGCGATACTTGATGAGTACAAAGATTTATTTGACAGTGACCTTGGCAATCTCCTTGTGCTGTACAAGATGAAGGTTGACTTTCATACTATCCTTGTTGTTAGAGGTTTACATAAAGTACCCCTGGCAATAGAAGAAGATATCAGAAGAGAGGTTGACAGGAAGATGAGAGTAGGAGTAATTGCATCTGTATCTGAAGCGACAGAATGGATCTTGCAAATGGTAACAGAAAAGAAAAAAGATGGAGGCATTCGCATTTGCATTGACCCAGGAGATCTCAATAAGGTGCTTAAGAGATCTCATCATCCAATGAGGACAGTCAAAGACGTTGCTTCAGGCATGGCTAGTGCCATGATATTTTCTACTCTTGATACAAAAAGTGATTTTTGGCAGATTAAGTTACACCACGAGTCGTCAGCGTTTACAACTTTCAGTACCCATTTTTCTCTGGATGTCCTTTGGAATTACTTCCGCATCAGAGGTCTTTCATTGGTGATGGAAGAGCTGTTTGCTGGGTATCCCTGTGCAATTATAGTGGATGACTTGCTGGTGTTGGGTGAAGGAACTTCAGATCATCATGCAAATTTAAGGAAAGTCCTGTAGAGAGCTTGTAAGGTTGGTTTGAAATTGACCCCAAACAAATGCAGATTCTGCTGTAACCAGGTTCCCTATATTGGACATTAGTTCATAGCGGAGCATTTGCCAGGCTGAAGGGCTGGCTGCGCAGTTCCATACTCATAGAACCTATGCCGTGATTTTTCATGGTCATGGCTAGCAGAATGTTTCATGGACGCGTGTGTGCCTGCCTACCGTGTTGGAACAACATCTGGGATCTTGAAAGTAAAGCTTTATTTTTCACGCAGTCACAAAGCCGAGAGCTCGGTAAACACTTTAGTTGTTTTGTTATGTCTAGTGGAGAATTAAACCCTTTATTTTCCTGCACTTTTTCATGGTTTGCTACTCAAGACAGGGATACTAATTAAGGTATACTCAGAAGCCACTTTAGTGGAAAAAGATGAGCTTTCAGGGGCTAGGGATAAAATCTTGCTTTAAGGAACTTCATGTATTATATTTTTATCAATGCGGGAGATGTTTGTTTTCTACGGATTTCAGAATCAGAAGCGGAGATTTGAATTTTCAAGCAAGCAAGAGATTTGAAGGTAAAATAGATTACAATTTTCGATGAGAATTTATGTTGATATTAATCTGTGGGTGACTTTTTATTAGTGTTATTGTTAGTTTTAGAGAATTGATTTTAAAACATACTTAAATTCAGTTGTATCGATCTCTTGATCATGAATTTCATCAAAGAAAGCTTAAACTTGATGAGCTATAATTAAATGGTACGCGTTTTGCTTTTAAATGAAAACTAATGGAGATTTGAATAAATTTTTTCGAAAGAAAATTGTGTTGTCCATTTTTATGTATTTGTTACCGGAGTGATCTAGAAGTTGGTTTGCTGATCGGTACAAATTGTCCGAAGGCCATCAAACCACGAGAGATAATACCTGGCCACTGTCGGATTCCAATGGTAGAAGATTTAGCCCATGCAGAGCTAGAGATTGTTCGAAGTCTCCAACATGAACACTTTGAAGATGAAATCAAGGTACTGCAGCCGTTGGATGTCAATGGAGAATTTCTCAATAGAAAGGCTGCCAAGGAACGTAACACAAGTCTAAAGAAGACCAGTTGCCTGTACCGACTTGACCCCTATCTTGATACCGATGGGATCCTTCGAATCGGAGGTCGTCTCAGAAGAGCCAACTTACCAGACAGCTTCAAACACCCAATGATATTGCCAAGAGAATCCCACATCACCAAGTTGATAATTCAAGACAGCCACCACACTATAAAGCATCAGGGCAGTGGGATGACCCTCAACGAACTCCGCCAGCGTGGGTATTGGGTTATTGGTGGTACATCAGTAGTAGGAAAGTTCCTCTCCAAGTGCACTATTTGCTGAAAGCTCCGCGCATCACCTCAGGTTCAGAAGATGGTGGACCTGCCGAAGGATCGAACTGAACCCGTCCCCCCTTTCACGTACAGTGGTGTGGATTATTTCGATCTGTTCCTTATCAAAGAGGGTCGTAGAGAAGTCAAACGTTATGGTGTATTATTTACCTGCATGTCGTCCCGTGCCATACATATTGAAATGTCAAACACACTGGACACCGACTCTTACATAAATGCGCTTCGACGCTTCTTAGCTGAACGTGGTCCAGTTCGTCAAATTCGATCTGATCGCGGTACAAACTTTGTTGGAGCCAGGAGAGAACTAGCTGACGCTCTCAACGAAATGGAGCAAGAGAAGATTAAAGGTCATCTGTTACGGGAGAATTATGATTGGATCGACATGAAGATGAATGTTCCGGCAGCAAGCCACATGGGTGGCTGCTGGAAGAGACAGATAAGGACAGTGAGGAATGCTCTTGCTGCATTACTTGAAGAGTCCGGAACCTATTTGGATGACGAAAGCTTTCGCACACTCATGAAGGAAGCCCAGAGTATTGTCAATTCAAGACCTCTCACGGTGAACAACATGGCATCTCCAGATTTCCCAGAACCACTAACCTCTAACGATCTCCTTACGATGAAGATGAAGGTGTTGATGCCTCCTCCTGGTGTGTTTCAGAGAGAGGACCTATATTGTAGGAGAAGATGGCGGAGGGTCCAGCATCTTGCTAATGTATTTTGGAGTAGATGGAGCAAAGAATATCTTCTCACACTTCAACAGCGGCAGAAGTGAGTTAAACCACAAAGAAACCTCACAGTTGGTGATGTTGTCTTAGTGAAGGACGACAACGTCCCAAGGAACCAATGGAAGTTAGCTAGAGTTGAAGAAACCGTACCCAGCGATGATGGATTCGTCCGCAAGGTGATCTTAGCCATTGGGACAACAACCCTTGACAAGTGTGGGAGAAGAACACAGGAAGTTCGGTATTTAGAAAGACCCATTCACAAATTGGTGCTGATTCAACCATAAGACCGGGAATTCCCCATCGAGGAGCCTGATGAACTAGTTGCTTAATATCAAGAGGAAGATGTGGTCTTACCGAAACTGATTAGATAGTTTTGTTTTCATATTAGTAACATTTCGATGTTGATGAACAGTGGTCCCCACTGTTAGGGAGCCATGTAGCTTACATGAAGCAACAAAACAAATATGTCCCAAGAACACTTGCGCGTAAGAAACCATGTGCTTTTGCAAAGTTTAGATTAACAGTAAGATTTTAGTGCATGTTTTTTGTTCACCTTTTGGCCTACCAAAGGGAACTTTTCATGGATTCTTAGACTTAGAACTTCTATGGCCTCGTAGCTGCACAAAGGTATTGTTTTAGTCATGTATTTTGTCAGTTATTAGCGTTTTCATCTACGTATTTATCAATTCGATTCTATCGCGTTTTTACATCAGATCCTTTTGTATTTATTCCTTTAGTTTTATGGTTCTTCAGATCTTATGGATTTACTTGGAACATTTCTGCTGAGAAAACATTAAAGAATCGGTAAAATTTTCAGCTATTAACCTGTGGTCTGTTATTGCGATATTTGGGTTGCCGATTTTGGAAGACGCCATTGGTTACAAAATATACTGTATAGATGGTCGCGTAATACTGTTTTTGAGAATTGCTAAAATTGAAAATAGCCTATTTGTCAATCTTAATTCTTGTGCTTCCAACCTTTCACCTTGGTTAAGTTTCACCTTAATTAAGCTTGTTTAAAATGCAATGCTGTTAGGTTTGGGCTATGTATATATATTAAAGACAAGTCTCAAGCGTGATGAAGCTAAAGTTACTGCAATTAAAGATATGCTTTCTCTTGTGAGTCTTAAAGTGCTTTGTCGGTTTTTTGCTACAGTTAACTACCTACACAAATTCATCAGCAATTTCAGTAAGAAGAACACTCCGTTGCATGAGCTGTTACAGAGAGATACCCATTAGAGCTAGGAGGCACCTCAGCAAATAGTGTTTGAGCAGTTGAAATTAGATATCTGCCAACCACCAATTCTTAAGTTCTTTGATCTTGATAGATCTGTTATGCTGTTTGTTGCAATGTTTCTATGAGTGGTCTTGGTGCCGTATACCTGGAGGATGAGTACATTGTGGCATATGTCTTGCAAGCCCTAACAGAAAATGAAACTCGATATGCACAGATCAAAAAAGAAGTGCTTACAGCGGCATTTGTATGCAGAAAGTTTCATGATTTCATCTATGGTAGGGAAGCTATTATTGAAACTGATCAGAAACCTATTATTGCAATCGTGAAAAATACTCTTCACATAGCCTCTGCCTGTCTGCAACGAATGCTGTTATAACTACAAAGGTACAATTTGAAGTTTATTTATAAGAAAGGGATTGAACTGTATGTGGCAAATACATTGTCATGTACCTACACAAATGAAAAGCCTAGTATGGAGGGTAATTATCAGTTTGATGTATTGTCGTTCACAGCAATCTCAGCTGCATACATTGCCAAACTCAAAAAGCACACTACCAGCAATGTTGTTACGCAAAAAATAGCACATTCCATTACTCATGGGTGGTCAAAGAAGTGCAAAAATGTACTTGCGGAAGTGAAACCTTGCTTTCCTGTAAGGAATGAATTGATCATGGAAGATGGTATTATTTTGAAAGGCTTGAGAGTCATAGTCCTGCAATCCCTATGTAAGAAGTATGTCCAACAGCTGCACAAGGGATACCATGGACCTGATGCTACAAAGAGAAGAGCACAGGGCACTGTCTATTAGCTCTCCATAGCATCTAACATAAAGTCTGTGGTAGACCTCTGTCAGCCATGCAACAGTGCCAAACCGCACCAGCAGCAGGAACTGGTCGTCATTCATTCAGTTCCAGACCTTCCATGGTCATTTGTAAGTGTAGACATTGATTGGAATGGATTGCAGTACTTGGTACTTGCTGACTCTTACTCTGGTTGGTTTGAGATGGACACTCTTCATGATTTGTCTTCTAAAAGTGTGATTGAGAAGATGAAGGATTTGCTGTCGATGGTATTGTTTGCAAAGTACTTACTAACAGTAGTTAACAGTTTACTAGCAGAAAATTTCAATGTTTTGCCAATGAATAGAGCTTTGAGGACGTCACTAGCAGTCTGTACTATCCCCAGTCGAATGGCTTTGCCAAGAATGCTGTCAACCAAACAGAGAACCTGCTTTGCAAGTGTAAGAAGGATGGTACTGATCTCTTACTTGGCCGCTGAATCTCTGCAATATTGCTAGTTATCAAGCACTAAGTTCTCCTGCCTACTGACTCATGTCCAGGCAGACCAGGTTTACATTTCCTGTGGTAAAGTAGCAATGTTTTCTCATTACTCAAGTCAAAACATGAACAGCAGAAAGCTTATTATTATCAACATGCGAAGCATCTTCCATCTTTCTACCCACAGCAGGTTGTGAGGTTTTAAACTGAGAGAGGACATGAGAAAGTTGGCATTATTAAGCAGCCAGGTACTCAATTAAGGTTCTACATTGTGCAGACTAAAGAAAAGGAGTACTGCAGAAACCAAAGGCATCTGTTAGCTGTTTCAGAATCTGCTTCAACTCAGCAACCTGCTACTTCCCCTGCTCATTTAACATCAGTGCCTCAACAATCTCCTACTGTGTTAAATGGGGGTATACTGCCTGTCTACATCTCCCACAAACCTACATATTTATGTATTTAAATCAGATTTAATGAAGTATATATGAGTGGATTTAATTACCTGACTATGAGGCATACATTCAAATGCATGATATTGTTCCATAGGTTTCTGTGCTTGAAATAGCAATGGAGGTTGTTGTAAATTCATTTCTATTTGGCCATGCTGAAAATAAAATAACAGTTAAAACTTAATTAATATATAAATAAAGAACTACAAATCTCTTTGATCTTTCTTTGGCTTCTTTTGTTTAAATGAATAATAAATACTATATCAAATGCTGTTGTAATAGATGTACTATGATAACATAAGACTAAATTTTTTTTCTAGTTTCCATTCATTAAACAGTAAATTGTCAAAGGTAAGGGGTCGGTACAAAACGTGGATCCCCCCTTCTGGAGCCCCATTTTGGACCCCATCTGGACCCCTTTCGGACACCCATCTGGACCCTTTTTTTTTTCAGGAAATGACGAAATGACAGTTTTGAATTAATACACGTGTGCGATGTAGGAAAAAATGTAAAAAATATGTTACAATTAAAATGAACAGAAGATAAAACAACTGGCGACATATTTTCCTGCTTTACGATTGCACCATCAACTCTTAAAAAAATGTAACTATCACTAACTAATTCTTACCTGGCTGTTAAAATGGAGGTGAATGTTTTTCAGTTTTTTTTATTTGATTCAGAATTTGGTATTTTCGGAGACCATTGTTATTTGTATTTGTAGTTACCAAATGAGCTAATGCTCTTGTTATCATACAGTCATTGTCGACAGCAAGAGGTTCTAACTACCCATTCTTTGTTAAATCCTTTAATGACATTAATGTTGTCAGGTGTGATTGTTTGAACTGAACGAAATATTGAGTGGAAATAGTGTAGCATGACATGTATTATAAATAGAAAGTAAAATGTGATAAGAGCACATTGTATTGCAATTTTGTTGAACCAAGGTAAAAAGCATGCGACAAAGAAGAAAATATGGCTTTTGCAAGCAAGTACAGACTTTAATTTCATGGTATGTCATTATTATTTAACAATCATCTCCAAAAATACGAGATTCTACATCAAATAATAAAGAAACCTGTTAGTTATGTAAAGAGTTGATGGTGCAATCATAAAGGTGGGAAATACGTAGCAATTTTTTATAGCATTCTTTAGTTCCTCTTTTAGTTGCTTGGTTGTTTTTATCTTCTATTTGTTTCAATTTTAATATTCTTTTTTTTTTAACATTTTTTCCTACTTCACTAGGTGTTTTAATTCAAAACTGTCATTTGGTCATTTCCTTGAAGAAATAGAGGGGGTTCAGAAGAGGTCCAGATGGATATTCAGATGGGGTTTAAAAGGGGTTCGGATAGGGGTCCAGAAGGAGTCTAAATGGGTTTTGTTTGGCAAAACACTTGATATTTTATAAGACTATTTTTAAACAAAGTTGACAAGATATTGAGGACAACGCATCCATCAATAAGGGCTTCAAGTACTTCAATATATGCTCTGTTTTCAATGATTAAACTGTGGGAAATCGACATAAACATTCCTGGAGGTTGTAAGCCATGATATTGATCTCAAATGTTGACAACTTGTCACTACGGCGTTACCGTTTGTTGAAAGATTTTCGATCAAGAGCCAATCAGATTTTTCAGTTGTGAGAGCAACTAATAATTCAAATGCCTGAGTTTAGTCTATAATCTTGCTTTTCCTGCACATCTGTCTCACCTCCAGTTTTATGCGGCCATTATGCCTTTGCTAATGTTTTTTCATTTCTCACTCAATGGACTAAGCTGGGAAAGAAAGACTACTTGTAGTCTATATGTCGTCTGATACAGCAATCAATATGTGAAACAATACGCAACTGACATCTTGACCAACACTCGACCATATGTTGATTGCATATTAGCAGATATGTTGACCAATAGTTGGCCAATAGTGACGGTCAACAGTCAGCTAACAGGTGCCTTACACATGATCTAATGATTTTAACTAGGCTACTAAAAAATAACTCAGTTACTCACCATCTGCGCCTACAGGTAACTTAAATTTGAATTATTTTGATAAATTATTGAATATTTGTGCTATGAAGTTTTTGAGATTTTATGAGAGTTTTTGTTTATACCGTAAAGTTTTTGTTTGTGCTGTGAAAGTATTTGTTTGTGTTGTGAAGTTTTTGTTCATAACGTCATAGTCATGGGCCACCATAGAAGAGGGAACAAAAATAAATATTGAATCATGTAATGCTGGTAATACAAACAAGGAATCAGAGAACTCTGTCAGTAAATTATAGTGCTAAAGTAAAGCCATAAATTTCCCTATAGTAAGTGTTAAAGTTTGTGTTATCTGCCAAAGCCAAAGGCTGAGGCGGATAACACAAACTGAGGCCTTGATAATTATCGCTATCATGTGAAAACCGAATTCAATAATTGTTTTATTATGCATATTCCTGAGCTGCACTTGTAAAGACAAGAGCATGCACAAAAAAGTGATCCAGTCAATGCACAGCAGTCAACTTGTCGTAGTTACTAAAAGAAGGAATAACCTACAATGACCTACAATGACCTACAATGACCTACAATGACCTACAATGAGCTACAATGAGCTACAATAAGCTACAATGAGCTACAATGAGCTACAATGAGATACAACAATCAGCCACAATGACCTACAATGAGCTACAATGAGCTTTAACGATCTACAATGAGTTACAACGATCTACAATGAGCTTCAATGACCCATAATGAGCTACAGTGCCTTAGAGAAAGCTACAATTATTTAAAATTAGCTACAAGGGGTTTATAATATCACTATCCTTACCGTTATATACCATAGAAAGGTCGGTCCCGTGAGACGAGAATAATTAGCGACCACCCGTTCACTTCTGAAAATCACTGGAAGTAACAAAAGGCCATACCTGTACTACGTTAGTTTACGTTATCTTTCCAGACAGCTCAAGTCAACCCGTCCGACTCCGCTCACATCACCTTGCGATTCTATTTTTTGTAGGATTGTGTCAGCGAGGCCATATGGCCATAAATTATTATAAATAAATTTATTCCCGGTTCAAAAATATTATCTTCAAACATTTCACTTCAACTTTTTTTATCACAAATGTTTATACAAGGATATTGGTAACTATCTTTCGGAAATCATCGGCTAGCATCGGCAATCTGCAAAAGGCCCCATGATTCCTTCTTCAAATCTTGGAAGAATTTTTTTATTCTTTATTTTAATAGCTTTGAAATGAGGTATAATTATTTATACACTTTATGTCATGTATAGTAGTGCGTTTATACATGTAGCTACATGGATTGTCATGCGACACTTTTCACCTGCCACGAAAGCTAGAATCATGGAAAATCTGCAAAAATTTTACAACATGCTGGGTTATTCTTGGACACCTTAGGATAATGTTTAGTATTCTTGGAAAGTGTTCCTAAAAAAGCGAGCACCTTGCCCCTTTGTAAGTTACGTCCTTGAGCGGTGATCGACAAGAACCAAGACCACTTCCGGTTCAAAGATAATGTAAGATGGAATGTTTGTACAGGTATGGCCTTTTTTTACTTCCAGTAATTTTCAGAAGTGATCGGGGAACTTTCTACCGTATATAAAGGTTAGGATGGTGATATTATAAACGCCTTGTACCTAATCTTAGTTAATTGTAGCTTTTAGTAAGTCATTGTAGCTCATTGTGGGTTGTTGAAGCTCATTGTAGGTCATTGTGACTTGTTGTAGCTCATTGTAGATCGTTAAAGATCATTGTAGGTCATTGTGGCTGATCGTTGTATCTCATTGTAGCTCATTGTAGCTCATTCTAGGTCATTCTAGCTCATTGTAGCTCATTGTAGGTCATTGTAGCTCATTGTAGGTGATTCCTTCTTTTAGTAACTACAGTCAACTTGTAAGTAAACAACTTACATTACTTCTGCATGCATAAAACTATTGTCTGTAGGTATGATATAACAGAAACAGCAAGCAATAATTAGCTGCGTGCTTATAGCCAATCAAAATCGAGCTAGTGACACCAATGTATAATAATTAACAATTAGACCCGTAGCCCGAAAGGGCTAAGGGTCGCTATTGACCCATGGCCTTTGAGGGCGAAGGGTCTAATTGTTTTAGTATCACCCAACTAGTTGGATAGAAAAAGGCAATAATAAAAAAAAGGAATTGCAAGTTGAAGAAATATTTATTTGGGAATAAAACGAAAAATAAAACCGGCGAATTTCGCTACTCGATGACTATTACTATTAGACCCCTAGTAGCGTAGCCAATCAAAATGCAGGATTTGCATTAGTCCACTAGTTGGGCGATACTAATACTAATTATGAGGATGATCGTGCGTGTTATCTTAGCTAGTACATGTTATAAAACAATAGACTATTTTAAAACTTTCCAAAGATATATGTTCGCCGGTACTAATCTATAAAACTTATTAGTTATCTTACCTGCAAAAAATTTGAATCATTCTTTGGAAGTTCTTTCTTCATCATCGAGCAGCAAAAATAATTTTGTCGTCGGTAGAATGATCTTAAGCTCCACCTATAAAATGGAAATTTCTCTTTAAGAACCGACAACATAACTTTTTTGCAAACTTTTTGAGAATACAGCTGCTGAAAAGTAGATTGCAGTCGTTTATCGAACTCCCAATAACGCCTAAGAATAACTTTTTGGGCCATACGTATATATAAGTTTAACGGAGAAAAGACGAGACAGACATGAAGAGAAGATAAGCTTAAAGTTAAGCTTAATTTGAACATGCGCTTTCGCGCAGTAACCAAGAGTTTTTAAATCGGCAGGGCATTAATTTTTATGCCAAAAATCTCTTTTACTCACTTACCTTCATACGAAGACAGTTTTTCAGTGAATAATCTTTTTATTTTTTGATGGGTTGTTCCAAGGAGTCCGTTTACATATAATTTATGTCATTTTAAAAATTAATCTTTCTGAACATGACCGGAGAGTATGAAGATACGATCTAACGCACATGCGCAAACTACATTCTGTCACAAAACAAAATGGCTTGACCTTTGTTCGGTTATACTTCGATGGGATGCGTTAAAAAATGCAAAATGATTCAAGTAAGGTAGATTAATTAACTGGCTCGCCGCTCTGCGGCGAGTCAGTTCTTAAAATACCCCTTTTTTTTTTTTTTTTTTTTCTGTCGTGTCACTTGCCCCGGGAATCGATTTTGCTGCGGCCAACACCGTACCTAGTTTACTTCCGGTTTTCAGAAATCAGTGATGTCATCGAAACGACAATTTACAATTGAAATATTTACGGTTCTAATTTCCACGGAATTGTTAAACATTAAATCGCTGTGATTTCAGGATGTGTTCTATTTCTGGTAAAAGGAAAGCGCGTTGAAGTTTTCTGACCAAATGAATTGTCAAACAGTTGAGTTTAGATGGAATGAATAAAACACGTCCCGGCACGTCAACTGCTGAGTAAACAATTCTCAAGGATTACGCTATGGAGTCACGTTGAAATTCGAAACATCTCGAATTTATGTCACGCTATGGTCGCGATCGATCATGTTGATATTGATTGTCCAAAATGCATGTGTTTAAACAATACTGATTTCTTGTAGTAGGTTGTTTCAAGGATTTTAAAATATACAAAGTTCTAAACTTATGTTTTTGCTAATAGTACAGAGCTGATCCGAGAAAAAATGGACTTGAAATCGTAGCCTGCAAAGGGAATTTTATATTTGTCGGCGGGGGGGGGGGGGAGGGGATGGTGTTGGGCAATTTTTCTGATAATGAATTTATTTTCCGTCTTGATGTTGTACAAGAATTTTTTTTCGGGATTGTTCGATACTTTTTTTCCTTTGGATTTCTGTGCATTACTTTTTTTTTTACTTTTGCTGTGCAGGAATTTTTTTTTGGTAATTGCCCAATTCTTCACTCTCTCCCCCCGTGTTCTGTCTCTTGTTGGGGGAGGGGTGCGTCAGTTGTTTCGAATTTTATTGACATGATGGTGCAATAGCGTATTGTCGTTGTACAAGAGAGTGGTATCGTTCGTGTTTGGTGTTGGATTTCTGAGATATTATTGTTTAGTTTGGTGCAGTTGGTTTAATATTCGTCGATCGGTTTAAGTTGAGAAATTTTCGTTAGATATTGTGCAAGGTAAGGGTTTGTGTTACAGCGGGTTTTTGTGATTAATTGTGGGGAAATGTGTTTCGTTTTGGGTTAACTGCAGAATACTTTGCCAAATGAATTGTTTTGTAAGTGTCTACACGGTGCGGAGAAACTGTTTAATATTTTGTTTGTTCACATTAAATATGTAAATATAAGTATGTATTATTCTTCGTTGTTTTATCTATGAGCCGCCAAATGTGTACCGCGATCGCGTACTAAAGGCAATACAGTTGAATTATTTAGCGATTGCGTACCGCGTAGGAAGAAAATATGTTGTCTTGTTATGTCTTCATATTGCCACTGCGTGGCGGGTATCGACTTTTGTCGTGAGGTAGTGGAAATGGTAGGGTATTCTGCAGTTGGTTTTAATGTTAAATGAGTTTTTGAGAATTACTTTTAGGATGAATATGGGTGAGATGGTTGTGTGAAAAGTGAGATGAAAGATGAAGGGTTTTATTGAGGGAAGATTGTGGTTACTTTTGGAGATTGGCGTGGATGTTTATAATGTATGACAGTTTGCGAATACTAGAATGTGTGATTGTCATTCTGTAGATAGTATATTTAGTTTGTTTTGATTGACCAATGTTGGTTTGCATATGACGTAAAAAAGGAAATGTTATTATGCGATTCAATGTAAGTTATAGTGAAGGCAATTTTTTGTTATGAGAATTTTTGCTGCATATATTTAGTAAAAATGTGTAATGTCAAAATTTGGTCGAGTTGTGTGGTTTTTAAATTGGTTATAATTTCATAGATATTTTGGATGTGATGTTTGTGAATTTTGATATGATATGTTATGGTGTAAGTGGAAGGCAAGCATATGTTGTTACATGTCTTGTTTTTGTTCCCCGGGGGGGGGGGTACTTGGGTCAATTTTTGTTGGGTATGTGTCGCTGGCCTCTCAGAGCCCTTGTTTCTGTCGTGTCACCTGCCCCGGGAATCGGTTTTGCTGCGGCCAACACCGTACCAAGTTTACTTCCGGTTTTCTGAAATGACGTAATCAGTGATGTCATCAAAACGACGTCACGGCTGCGTCACGCGGTCACGCTGTAACGCCGCCAACCCCCAACTCACACTACACTAAACTTTACTTTCAAGTCAACTTTATATTAGGCAAAGACGAAGCAGGGGCTTCCTTGTGGTACCGTTTACTTATCAAAGCAATTTGAAACAGAAACGTGCTGTACATAGATGCGTATTACGTGCAAGAGATAATTCTTGGGAACATGCGGGTTCTCATCGTCTTGTTGCTTTAGAAAAATTGCTGCTTTTGTTATGGCACATTAAAATATATGATAAGTGTTTCTTACGCGTGCGCATGTTTATCACGCAAAAGAAAGATTTTGTTGGGGGGAGGGGTGCGTGACTCGTTCCAGACCTTCCTCTGCTCGATTGATGGTGAGTTGCTTTATACTTTCGCTGTGGTTATAAAAGCAAGCGATATCGTTCGTTTGCTGTTGTAAAACAAAACGATACTGTAACAAGACTCGGCTGTTGGATTTTTGAGACATTGATGGTCAATTTGATGCAGTTGCTGTGACATTCATCAATCGCTTCACTTTGACAAATCTCCAAGGTAAGCGCTCGATCGTCTGCAGCCGTTTTGTGATTAGTTCAAAATACAGCCATATGTTTTCCACATTTTCTTCGTTTTAGGAGACGTCTAGGAGGAAGTCATGATCATTTAAGGGAAATGGCTTTGCTTTGAGATTTATATCCTTTGTATATCGCTACCGTGTGTGATTTTGTTGTGTTTACACAAGTAGTACAGCGAACTGAAACCAATATTTAAATTAGGCAACTACAATTCAAATATTTACCGTTCTAATTTCCACGGAATTGTTAAACAATTTTCGGATATGTTCTATTTCTGGTAAAAGGAAAGCGGGTTGATCTTTTCTAACCAAATCAATTGTCAAACAGTTGATCGTTGAACACGTCCTGGCAAGTCAAAGAACTGCTGAGTAAACAATTCTCATGCATTACGGCATGGAGTCACGCTCAAATTCCACACATCTCGCATTTATGTCACGCTATGGTGAGCTGTTAATCATTTAATTGATCATGTTGATTTTGTTTATTTATTCGAAGCCCCATCACCGATTCTCCAAAATACCTGTCTTTAAACAATCCTGATTAGGTGGTTTCAAGGATTTTAAAGTTGGAATATCGTCGAAGGTATGCTATGTTTTCATGACCGTTTGGCTTCAGTTTGCCCTCCTCAGGACGAGTGGCTCCTTGATGGACCAAAAAAATGAAAAATGAAAGGGAGTGAAGGAAAGAAAAATGATAAGCCTACGACACGAGGTATTCCCAAGCGGTCACCCATCCAAGTACTAACCTCGCCCGACAGGGCTTAACTTCGGTGATCAGACGAGAACCGGCGCATGTCAACCAGTGACAGTGTTCCTAAAGTTTACGTTTTTTTTGTCTTGATTTTGTGGAAGAATTTTTATTAGGATTGTTCCATATCTGTTTTTTTCCATTGGCTCGCTGTGCATTATTTTTTTCTTTACTTTTCCTGTGCAGGGATTTATTTTTTTAATAATTGCCCAACCCCCACCCCCCCCCCCCCCCCCTTTAACAATAAAATGGTCTGTCCCAAAGAAGTGCTTGAAGCGGGCTGTGGAATGTAAATGTAAATGTGGACTGGACTGTGCATATTGGTATATTCCAGATTGTATATTGTGAATTGCTAATATAAAACTCTAAAATGAAAACCGGGTGAAACTGAGACCAAACGAGCCAGTTTCGAAGCCCATCGGGCTCCTTGTTGCTTCTCAATTGCTTAATTTTTTTTCAGCGGGGTAATGGGCTCCAGGTTTCAGCCAATCAACAAAACTGCCCAGATTTGAGTAGAAGTGCGCCAACTGAAAACAACCAAAACATGAAAGAAATCATGTCAGTACAAACTGCGGAAAACCTGGCCTTCAGGAATCGCTTATTGGTTGACCGAGCTGCGCATGCGTTCAGCCCTCTCCCCATCAAACCTCGCGCTCCCTCTTTAGCATCGAAGTCATTCGCAGTTCAATAGAGGTTTTGCACGGCAGCCATGTTGCATGGCAGAAACAATACATTCTTTTCCCTATGGGAAAGAATGTTCTTTCTTATGCAAAACATTTTCATTGTCCCTGCCATGCAAAACCTCTATACAGCTCGTACGTAGCCGAAAAAAAAAAGAATACACTTTCAGGTAAGAGACACCAGAGCAGCAGAAATTTATTAAAAATATTTGTAAAAATTCTCATTCAAATTAATAAATACAGTCCTTAAATACAGACAAGTTTATATCAAAATTAACTAGGGCCATTCCAGATATTCCACAGTATCAATTCCTATAGATACACAGTCTTGTCTAAGCAAGAGTGACCTCCAGTGTTCAGGTCAAAATTCACAATCCTTATACCCAAAAATTTACTTTTTAGAATAATAGAATTACAATTCTAGTATGATGAGATAAGTAAATTTAATTTGGTAAGTCTACGTCCAATTTACGATACCAATTGCTATTACTACCAGACTACTCACATAAATTAACTGATTCACCTAGAATGCGAATAAGCTGGTCTCGCATTTCTAAATGAAACTTCCTCTTAGATTTATTAACTCTCGTTTTCTTTCTTCTCTTGTATTATTTACAAGGTACATTATAAAAGCACACATCAATATATTTATTTTACTTTCCATCTTGAACCAACAAGAGCAGTTTCCTGATTTAATTGTGGTAGAATAAAACCATAGATAATCGCGTAAAGCCAATCAGGACGAGCGCAAAGAATGTACCGAACCAATCAGAACTCGAAGCAATCTCGTTCCCAGAGTCCGCGTTGCCCTTGTCGAGGGGTACGTGGACTCTGGAAACGAGATTGGACTCGAAGTGAAAACATGCACGTTATGTCACGCGCGGAAAACGCTTGTTAGCCAGTCACGGTTGTGATTAGGCCAAGCTGAACGAGTAAATTGATCAATTGTAGAGCTTGGCAAAAACCACAGCAAACATGATGAAGTCCGGCAATTAACGGAAAACTGCTCTACGACGAGATTCGCACCTTCGTGGAACAAAGAAATGAGTCAAATACAGTGAAGACAGTACAGCAAATTCTCTTAAGACGGACACCCCTGTAACGTGTACACCTCTCTAAGACGGACATCAATTTATGGCTGGTTCTAGACGAATTTCACTTGTTCGTCACGTCTGTAACCAAACTCTCTCTAAGACGGACAGCTAAAGCTGGGGGGCAGTACGCAGCTCTTACAAGGTCCTCTGATTTGTTGAGAAAACAACACAACAATGGACCCTAACCCTCAAAACAATAGAGCTGCGTGATACCCAGGCCCAATGAAATTGGAGGTTGTAAAGAGCTACGTGAAAGCTGGTCCCGAAGGTGTCCAGCTAAGACAATTCACATGTACGGTCGAGTTCGTAAAGATGGCAACTATTTGGCCATAAGAATAAAAGTGAAAAGAGCGACTGTGTATTTCTTCCAGAGAAAAAGGTAACCTGATATTTAAACTGTATTTATAAGTTGAACACATACGTAAATTCATACCATTACGAGAAAATTCGTTGTAATAAATAAGTATCCTTATTCATAGTTTGACTCTATAGAATATTTTTCAGTGTTTGCCGCAGATTGACAAATGATAAAAAGTACAAAACGTCACCTATAAGTTTGCAAATATTCTGATCACAAAATAAATAGCAGAACTGCTGCAATATATTAATTTTGCCATCATTGGCAGTATCATATTTTTCTTTTCACTGAAGATGAGGAGACCAATGAAGTGATATCCAGGTTTATAAGAACAAAGGATTGATATTATAAAAATTAGAATCCAATATTATTAAGGCCAATTCAATGTACAATGCACGCGGGCGAAGCAAGTTTGAATATTTTTTTTTATATATATGTATAAATCATGCATATGTATATATAAGAATAAGTATATGAATAAGAAAACTCTCTTTAAACCAAGAATCACAAAAAAAGCAGACAATCATAATCTCGAAGGTTGCAACTGAGGCTCGAAAAGGAAAATACGGTGAGAAAAAAAAAACGGCATTTGAAAAGATTTCCCCACACGAGCCTGCACAATAACCTATTTCTAGTGAGAATACAAATATGTCCTTTTTCCTTTTGACAAGCGTATGCATTGTAAAGAATTTCGTTTTGATCAAATTTATTATTCAGGATCTTGTCTTCCGATCGAAATTTTAAGGAAAAGGAAAGCGACTCGTACCTTGGGACTCAAGAACTATTGACTGGTTTAACAGTTTTTCCATTTTTGAACCCATAAAAAGGTTTTTGATTTGTCGTCTGTTTTCCTAATAGCAGACAACAGCACCATAAAAGCACCAATAAACAGCTTATGCTTATGCGACAAACAAATTAAAGGCTAAATTTGCAAAAGAAAATAATGGTTGACAGTCAATGCTGCAATAAATTATACAAACGTATTCTCATTACAACTTCAAGACTACTTCGTATTGCAAGGAAATCGCCGTCAACATTCATTATCTGGGCTGCCTTGAGAAGAAATGTCGCTACCAATGCTAGAAGAGCCATGGCTTCCACTATCTTGATATAAATCCCCTTTGGCAGATGACAACGGCGACAGCGCAATATTCCCATTGTTCAAAAGTGGATAAGAAAAAGCATTTGATGCAATGCCAGGAGGGTAACCCTGTGTTCCACTACCAGGCTGCTGTCCTGTGTACATTGACGAATAAGAGTTATTAAACATGATATGTGACGATAATGGACCCGGGCTAACAGGTGACTGTGACTGTGCCTGTTTTGGTACAGTATTCTCGCCGAAAGAACTGCTTCCTTGGGTGTTTGCCGTCACTGCACCCATCCCATAAGGTGTATAGTAAGACATATGTCCAAACGGACCAAATGGCATGGAATGAGGAAAATTCCCGAATTGTGAGGAGTCAAATGGGAAACTGGACCGTTTGGATTCACCGTGTGTGTTTGATGGAGCTGTTGTTGCGAGTGAAGTTGAAGACGATGAATTAAACTGTGGTTTGGACACAGAAGCACCATAGTTCAACTCATTGTAAGTTCCATATAATTGGTGGTCTGTCTGTGGTCCAGCAGCTGTTGGTGTGGTAGGACTGGACTTTCTTACACCGTGGGAAAGTCTGTTTTGAAGGGATGCTGGTAGAATACCCTGAAATTATTAAGAAAACAGTTCACCCTTCAATTCGACTTGAAGAAATTGAATTGAGAATGCTCAAAAACTGCCCACACTTGGAATCTCACAGTGAACCTCCATTTTCTGCGTGGCACATTTTTATCAGATGTGCACATTTTGAACTTCCTGCCTTGGTGACTGACTCTGATCTGTTATGAGATTTAGTCTAATGGAAGGAAGAATTCATTCATCATACTGCAATGTGTGAAACAGGGGAACCAGCCAGTCCTTGAAAGATCTTGGCTGGACTATGACGTTCACTTTACTCTAGGACTGTGTATGGGTGTGTGCATGCATCCAGTGTCACATGTAAGACACACAGACAGCTGAACACAGACAAGGATTAAAGACCCTGAGCACTACCCAACAGTCCAATATATATTCACACTCATGTCATCCATAACATGGACCATTAGATTGGACTACAAGAACGAGATTGGGTACGAGTACGACTTTTCAAGTCTGTTTCGCGCTACTCATATCAGGGGCTGCCTTATCAACTGGTTTGCAACATCAAGGAGTGAGAGTTCTGGGGATGCAACTGGTTTAAAATTCCAAAGTCGTACTCGTACTTAATCTCCTACTCAAATCTTGAGGTTCCTAATAGCAGTTACGCTCCAAGGGCAAGAAGACTTGCCAAACGTAGGCCCTAGGATATTTGACTATAAATACATAACCAATGCAGAAAAGGCTAAAAGAGATCGCCTCAGCTCCAGACTGGCAAATTTGAAACATTACTTGCAAAAGTCACAGTCAAGTCTACTGTACTATTCAGATTGATTACTCTGGGTCTGAAAAGTGATTTAATATAACAGCAACTGTCCATACACACTTACCTTGTTACACACTAATGTAGCAGACTCTTCAGCAACATCAAAAGTACTGTTTTGATGTAGCCATTCTACAAGGTTAGATAACGTAGGTGCTACATTTCCTACCAACTGAAAAGAAAAATTTAACATCCATAAGAAAGAATATCCCAGCATCTTTTGTTGCTACATAGATAGCCTAATGTCTCTGCAGGCAAATTCCCTTGTGTATTGAACTTCGAGTTGTACAATGAAGTGCTAGATTTTGAGGCCTGGAATAAGAACCTATTTTTCAATATTTTCTCAGCAAAAAGTTAGCAGGGTTGACATAATCCACCGAACATGTATTTCACAACCTGTAGTTCTTGCACATGTGGAAAAAAAATTATAAGAAATTTATCTTGGAGTCCGTTTTGTGTTATCCCATACATACAAGTTCATATCCTTTCAATTTCAAGGGTAGCATACAAAAAGATTCTCCTTCCCTCTTTCATACATTTTCTCAGTATCATTCTCCTTGAGAAATTGAATGCTGTGTGAAGGAGCAAATGTATTATTTAGTTACATTCACTTCCACATTATTATTTACTGATATTATCATGTACAATTAATGTAGTAAATTTATTATTGCTGGGTAGGTAGGTAGGTAGGTACGTAGGTAGGTTCGTAGGTAGGTAGCTAGGTAGGTAGGTAGGTAGGTAAAGTCCCACGCAACCCAATTGGCCGGAGTTTAATCTGGTTTCCATAGCATGAAGCAACTAGGAGTATTGCTACTCCCCTCTGGATGGGATGCTAGTCCATCACAAGGTTACCCCCAGCATTTTGTCACCAGTATCCATTTATACACCTGGGTGGAGAGAGGCAACGTGGAGTAAAATTTTGTGTCCAAGTAAACAACATGACGGCACAGACCAGGCCTCACACCAATGACCTTTGGATATGAAGTCCAACCACTAACCATACCACCACACGGTGGGACACCCCAACTAAAATACTGACACATTTCTACAGCAGGGTATGTAAACCAATCATTTAATTTGATTTATTTTCATGTGTTCTATTTAGGGCAACGAGGTTGCTCACTCTCATAATCTTTCTGGTTGGATTTGGTTGAATTTAATTCATTGACCCACCTTCCTTCCAGTTTCTCTATCAACAACAGCAACTGTTTCTTCTGGTCCATTTGTGTTTAGCGAATCTTGTTCTAGACTTGAGTTCTTGAATTACAGAGGGTGATGAACAAAAAAAGTTTCATTTGAATACACTAAGAAAAGCATTTGAACAAGATGGCTACAAGATTTAATGGGGGCCAATCATCTGGGCAAGGGACAACTTTTTAAGAATTATGTATTTTGAGTAGAAGGCCCATGACTTACATCAGCAAGATAATGACTGCTAATTCCCAAAATATTATTTGCTGTTACTTCAGCTGGTTTTGAGCATGTTAGCATGATTTACACTTTCAGTTTTTCTAAACAATAGCCCATTTTACAGTTGTGTGCTTGGTGACCGTACCTTTGAGTGGAAGCGAGGCTGAAGGTGACCTTGCTTTGATACAAACCTTTCTGCCTTTCATATGTTAATAATGCTTTTCTCATGCTAACTAGGTAAATTTACATCTGAAAAGCTCTAAGGTCTGTATCAAAGCAAGGTCACCTTCAGCCTCGCTTCCACTCAAAGGCCAGGACACTAAGAAGACAACTGTAAAATGGACTATTCACAGTCTCCACTGTCTGCTAATATTTAAATACCAGATATTTGTTTCTGTTCATGAAGAGATAAGCTGAACTGAAAAAAAAGTAACCTTACCTCTTCTGGAAATGCTGAGAAAGCAGGATTTACCCCACTTTCGTGAGGTGATTTTGACAGGGCAGCTCTTAGATGACCAGCAGCGCCTTCCTCTGTCACAGGAACCTGATTACCTCCCCCTTCTACTCTATTTGGATGGGCAAACCCAGTCCATTCCAGGGTGGTGGCACCATCAGGCAGCACCCCTGCACCACCAGTGTCAGCCAATCTGCCCGCAGATCCGAGCTTATCGGTTTTAGGTTTCCTTCCTCGCTTCTTTGCAGAGGGCACCTTTTCAGGCTTCTCTCCCTTTTCTTTTTTCAAAGCTCTCTTCTTCTTGGGAGGTTTTACTCCCATGGAAGGATCCCATCGGAAGTCAGGACCTGCTGTTTCCATGTTAATTATGCCTTCACTCCATTCTCCATCATGATGAACTTGGGCAGGCAGTTTTCTGTGACCTAAAAGCAGACAGTTATAAAAAATAAATTGTGTGAAGAATGGATCCTCGGACTGATGAATATAACATGAAAATTACAATTGCATAAATTGCATTGTGTTGTTCCAGAAAATAATGCACATATGTATCTCCCCCACAGAACAGTCTTTCATTTAACCTCCACCCCCACCCCCACCCCCTCTGGTGATTCCAGTTTGGCTTTAAACTCTCTTTTAAAAACTGGCTTTTGAGACTGGGGGAACATGGATCATTACTGGAACTACACATTTATAACCATGATATCAAAACACAGAGATGAGCATTTTACCTGGTTCTTTGTGTGCAAGCTCTCCATCTTCCAAGAGGCTTTCAGCCATCGCTATAAGGAAGACATGGTAAAACATCTTTAGTTTCTGTTTACATATATTGGCTGTTTGTTAACAAAGTGTAACATTTTTTTTTTCAAAAATGGTTACTTTTGTTTGGGATCTTGAGGAAGGATACACCTTGAAGTTCTCAGCGAGTGTGTGTTGCCCAGATCTCAAAACCTGAATCCTGTTTTGTATCGATACAGTAGAACCTCGCTAACTCGAACTCGGATAACTCTTACTCCCCACAACATGTAACTTGAACTAAGTTCGATTTCCCTTGGATTTGGCCCTATTTTTGAGTCACTTTTACTCGGATAACTCGAACTCGGATAACTCGAATTCCCTGCTAACTCGAACTATTTTTCGTTTCCCTTAGCCCAAATTTACCCCGATAACTCAAACTCTGTTGTTATATGACTTCTCAAAATACAGTATCAAGAAAAAAGGTTGCTTCTTATCTGATTGTAACTTCGGACTATCACATATTTAACATTCTTTACACTACAAACTTTATATTGCAAAAACATGTACCCACTTAGCTCAAAGTCAAAATCTTTGGAATTTCTTGTTACCATACGCAAATTGAGCGATGTTTATCACAGAAGTAGATAATAAAACTATGTTTATGCTATATATCGTCACTATTATTAATAATTAACAAAAATAAATAAATTTTTCACCAACCCCGATAACTCGAATCCTCGCTAACTCTAACTGATTTTCGTTTCCCATCAGAGTTCGATTTAGCGGGGTTCTATTGTATATGATGTTGTGGTGCAATTTTGTCCTTCGTGCAAATTTTATTTCATTTTGTTTTTTGGGTATGGTAATGTGTGATGAGTTTTAAACAAATGAAAATAAAATTTGCACTGAGGATAAAATTGCACCACAACATATACAATTTTTTTTTTTTACCATATTCCAAACCAAGACACTAAAATATTTGCCTTATTCCAAGCAAAAACAGCAGGAATCTATAATGGAAAAAGACCACCTGCTCCACACCAAAATGTCTGAATGCCACTCCTTTTGCATACTGGAGGGTTAGATATCCCAAAACACACTAACAGTATAGAATTTTGGGATTAAGTGTAGTGATGGGACCCCTCCCACAAAGGGAGAGCTACATACTGCAGGGTCGTCATTAAGGGCCGGAGGCCAGGGGCCGGGGATTTCCCCCGGCTTCTATGAGCATGAACCCCGTTTTTTTTTTTTTGTTTCATAGGAAACAACAACAAAAAAAAACAAAAGAACTTCCTAGCTGTTGAATTCCCAGCCTACTAATTGCATATACCCTGAAAACTTGAAAACTTAGTGACAGCCCTGATACTGACCCACTCATTTCTTCTTTTCCACTCAAAATTGGCAAAAACATGAAATCAACAAATAAAGTGTTTTACAACAAACCTGCATCCTTCTTTCTTTTTCTTCTGTTTTTCTTGAAAGTGAGTTTCAAACCATCAAGCTAAGAGAAAGGACAACAGCAAGTCAGGGGATGCATTCTTCTTATTGCTTTTGTCAATAATTAATGCATTTTCAAAGTCAGTGTGGTGATTATTGGACTAAGCATGATGCAACATTGGAGCCTTTGGTGTGCATTTTGACATTATTTTCTGGTGTGCTCTTTCTTTCTGGTGTTAAAAGACCTTCCAGTTTGACTAATATAACTCCAAAAACATGTGGTGCAGGGAATTTTGTAGACAACAATGCGCTGGTCTTTTTTCAGACGGAATTTGCGAGCAGGGAATTCTTGTTGGAGTGTTTTTACCGGTCTGTTGGTGACTTTTATGTCCTGAATTCTTAGCAAGCACGTTAAAGGTTGTGACACCTTTAATGTACAGAAGGGCCGCAAAGTATCAGCATCTTAAGACCCTGGAGTCCTGGCACATGGCAAACTGTTGACACTGACAATAACTCGTGCCCGCCTCCCAATCAATATTGCATTCTTTTAAATAAACATTGACTTTCAAATGTTTAAAATACCTTCTTAGTTTTTACATTCTTTCGCTTTTTGTCATTTTTTAGCTTTTGTAATTTTTACCTTTTTAATTGTGCGCACGTTCACTTTCTTCACTTATACTATCCATTGAAGACAACAGGATGGTTGTCAAAAGCTCATAGTTTTTTAAAAAAATTTAACCAGAGAACGTTTTTCACTTTTTAAGGTTTATATGTCATGACACAAATCTCAGGCAAATGCGTTATATTATCTATACTGTCAGTATGTCATAAGGACTTACCCTTTTCAGTTTAAATGCTTTGGATGGGTCCTCAGGTTGTCCATCTTCACCAACAGTAACACCAGGAGTCAATGAAGCTATGTCCATATCTCCAAGACCTGCTGACATTGGGGAATTAGCAGCCAACTGATTCTGAAGCAGGGCCTCTGCTGCTTTACTTACAATTGGCCATTCACCTTTCAGGACGCACTCACAAAGCTGGTCTAAACGCTGGATAACAACTTTATCCTGTCAAAAGAAAAGCAATATTCAGAAAGCTTTACAGGAAACTGTAAAACGCAGTTAATGGAGCATGACGCACGATACACGATAGGTGTCTGTGGTCACAATACACATGTACTTTTATTTAACTCGAAGAAACACTGTCACGGTATTTTACTGCATGTAACATTGTCTAGAAGAGTTTCTTTTGGCTATTATGGTTGGCTAGGTCCTTTAATGGTTCCATTGATCAATGTAATTTTACTGCATGATGTCTAGTTCAATAATACTACAGCAATTGCAATTGGCTGTACGTGTAGTTTCTGTCTGGCTATAAAAGCTCAAGAACATTGTGCAAAGTACAATTTGCCTCGTGGCCAGCACTGTAGTCAATACTAGTGTAAGCACATTACAGTTTGCCTGTAAGGTGGTTGTTCCCGGAAGAACCTTCCTCCAGCGCATTATTAATCTCACCAGGGGTGTCCCTAGCCGTTTCCACCACGTGTGTTTAAACAGAGAATTTTTTAGGGACATAGCCATGTGGAGAGAATTTATCTCCTCGTGGAATGGGCGAACCTTTTTCTTAGATTCCACCCTCACCCCTACACCTGATCTCGAACTTTATACCGATGCGGCAAGCACGGTCGGGTTCGCGGGGTATTTCCAGGGTAAATGGTTTCAAGGAAAGTGGCCGGCCCACCTTCGCATAAACAAAGATCTGGGTATCAGCATTGAATGGCAGGAACTATTTCCCATTGTGGTTGCCTGTGCCATATGGCACCCCCATTTTGCCAGAAAGTGCCTGCAGTTCTGGTGTGACAATGAAACAGTGGTCGCGATAATTAATTCGGGCCATTCCAAGGCCCCCCGCATCATGCAATTGGCTGTACGTATAGTTTCTGTCTGGCTATAAAAGCTCAAGAACATTGTGCAAAGTACAATTTGCCTCGTGGCCAGCACTGTAGTCAATACTAGTGTAAGCTTTCAACAAAATTTCCCACCCGGGAACTTTATTGTTTTTTGCTTCAATAAAATTGGTGCACTCTCCCATGCGGTTGTGCGGTTAAGTCTCGGCAGCGACTTCCCCCAAGATTTTGCCAGTGTTTTTTCACAAAGTTTTTTCATTTTCGACCTGCCAATACTCCGGTCTGACCCAGCACTAGCTGTTCGTGTGAGGGCAGCGTACGGTGCTGGGTAGATAGGTGAGGCTTTTAGGTCACGCAATCTAATGGACCTGCCAATACTCTTGTTCTGTCCTGTCAGCGTGCAGTGCAGGGAAGACAAGTGAGGCTAAAAAATGGTCTTGCATTACTTGACCCGCCACAATACTCGTTCTCTATCCAGCGTGTAGTGCTGGGGAGATAAGTGAGGCTAATGGTCACGCAACGAAATCGCATGTCATGCCAACTGCAGGGGATGCGTCCCCCATTACGCCAAACAATATGGTCGTGTTGTTATTGTCTACTTATATTAATCTTAGTCTACTCGTTATAAAATAAATGCGGAACAACGACATTAAAAAATATTGTTCAGTGCTCAAAGTCCAGGCTGGCTACAAATTCATCAGAAAACTGTCAAATGCAACAGACTGCAACATATTGAAATCCTTAATGTTAACGGCTTTCCATTGATTGACTTACAACAAACTTCTACTCCGAACATAAATTAGCCTGCGTAGCAAGCGTTCCCGTACGAACGAATTTGTCCGCATTCTGGCCGCGCGAAAATTGGGGCGAGAGCAAAAAAATCGGCGGACGGGGGTGGGAGTGGGGAGATGAGGGAACGCTTGCCTGCAAACCCCACGATTTTGAAAAACGCCCACCTATTTGTCACGGTTGATTTCATTTGCCGATTGACAGCTTGTCAACAAGTGAGCCAATTACAGATTACCGGATGTAGAATTTTACTACAGTACTTCCTTCAAAAGATAAAACGTTTCGAATTCGTAAACGGCTTCACAGATTCATGGAATCAATAAACCTTCTCGCCATTTCAACACAATGCCGATTTAAATTAGAAGAAATATCCGTATATTTGCTTGCTTTGACTTATTGAATCCAACACCGGTTAACAGAGCCGGTGAAATAATTCCCGCTAATAAAAAGATAACACTGCTCAGTTCAACTACTCAGCGCGCGACTGTACTGCTGTGTTTGTTTACGGTTATATTATTTCTAGTTCAAAATCAATCTTCGCTTTCCTCGCTATTTTCTGACTTTTCTATGATAGGAGCACTAATCATTCAGCTTCATTTCATCTTATATTTTGCTGTAACCAAAATAAAACTCGAATCGGTCCACAAATGCAAATAGATCTTCCCACACTTGCCACTTTCAATTCAACGCCGATATAAACAAACAGCCGCCGAAATAGATCACTTTCAACTTTAAAATTTGGAATGAAATCGTGGTGTCAATTGGAGTCAATTAAGTTTTTGAGAAAGTCTAAACCTTAATGACTGGATTTGGGTATTATTTGGCTTTTGACTCGCCTTTTTTGTATCGATCCAACGATCCAACTAATTTAAAATAGGCATAATTTACCGATCACTACAAACCGGCATGGACGACAACAGTCAAACTAAACCACGATAATTTTTTTCAACGGGTCTACTCAAGTCTAAGAAAAACATTTCCTGGCCTATTATTAATAGAGGAATAAGGTACGCATTGTTTTCTTTCCGTGCCTTTACATTTAAGCGAGGAAATCCTTGTGTAACTTTGACTATAAATTAAATACGTGCATTCTTCCAAATTTCCCTTTGTGTATATCGTCCAAGCAGTTCAGTTTTTCATTTAAATCGCACGCCGTCATCCCCATACAATTTACCTCTTCGACTGGATCCCGAATTATGCTTTGCAATGGAGAAATAACACTGAATAATACTGGAATAGCCTGTACCTCTTTGCCTTTTACTTTGCACTCCGCACATCATAACAAACAACTGAAAAATTAAACTCTTGCCGAATCCTGTTGGCAATACGGCCATTAAATCGTTGCCGTTAAAATGATGGCGCATTGCCCTTTCTTGTTCCGTTTTCAAAGTAAAAGCAAGCCCCCGCTTCTCTCAGCTCCGACAAAACTTCGGTCAAACACGTTTCAAAATCTTTCACATGTTCTCCGAGCTCCATTTTGATCTCGCAAGTCACGCTCAAAATATTTTGCGTGATAATTTGATAGCTACCTGTCAAACCTGTCACTCAAGGTGACCACACCGCACCAATCAGGAGCCCCGTTCGTGGACGAACGGCGTTTTTCAAAATTGTGGGGTTTGCAGGCAAGCGTTCCCTCATCTCCCCACTCCCACCCCCGTCCGCCGATTTTTTTGCTCTCGCCCCAATTTTCGCGCGGCCAGAATGCGGAAAATTCGTTCGTACGGGAACGCTTGCTACGCAGGCTAAACATAAATAAATTATTTATGCAAGGCTGGGTAAAATAGCCCAATTTCGATATATTAAAATTCAACTTGAAACATAAGACATCACTACGAGGCTTAGGGAAATAAGCCATATAAATCCCTACTATCATTCCCCCCAACCTCGTAGTAATGTCTTTTGTTTCAAGTTTAATTTTTTATATATCGAATTTGGGCTATTGCAACTTTGTCAAAATTCCTTTGCCCCTTAATTTCCATAGAGCCTTGAATGCAACAAAACCAAAATCAAAGCTGTTGAAGTTTTGTCCAGAAAACTTTGGAGGGATCTTAAAATATGATATTTATTGTATGTGGGCTATTCTTTCTGATAAATGGCATTTTGTGCATCAAATAAATGAAATTGTATTATATAATACACACCTTTGGCCACCTGACGGAAAATACAGAGGTTTCACTGGATTGGCTTTCTTGGTTGAAGCTTAGTTGTGAGTCCTCATCTTGGCAGGCAGCTGGATTGAGCTGAGAGGGAACAGGAGTAGAGTGCCTACTAACTTCATCCATGTCCTCATCCTTTGGGTCTGCAGATATGGCAGAATCTTCTCCAAAAACAGGATCTTGAGATGAAGGTGCTGAAGCAGCCCCAAGAGAACCTGATCCTACTGCATTGGCCAATGGTGCATGTGCCTCTGTTTTGACTGGCATTAACACTGGTGCCATTGTCGTGGATGACTGAGACGTGGACAGCTGCTCATGGGGTGATAATGAAGCTGGAGCACCGATCAGTGATGTCTTTTCTTCATTGGGCAGTTGCTCTGACAGTCCTTTCATGGCTTCATGCCTTTGTCCATTTTCATGTTCATTGTTAAGTGGGCAAAAACCATCCAGTGGCACTGATGATTCAGTCTTAATGCCTCCAGTAGGAGATGTCCTCTCATCTACGTGGCCCATAAATAAAAAAGGGAATATTAAAACTTTCAGCTCAGAAATACACAGACAGTTTAGAGTCCTAAAGTGATGTCACACGAAACAAAATTTGTTAAATTGTGGGATTTGATTAGATATTCGGAAACAGCATGACAAAAAATGCCAGCTTGTCCGGTTAGGTTTGTATGGAGTCATCAGAGCATTAGCATGAGTATGGATATTGGAATCAAGGGAAGTGGAAGGAAAAATACAAAAAGGATTGTAAAATTTACAATACGCTTAATCTTTGTGCAATAAAGCAATCCTTTCTCAAAACAAACAAACTCAGCTAATGGTGAATACTCTGATAAATTGGCAACAATCTGGAGTTACAAGTATACAAATGTAGGTTCTGGGTCCACTACAAAATTGCACATCTTAACAGCCTAGATGTGAAGACAGCCAGACCTCAACATTGGAACAATAGCAACAGAGCCAAGAATAAATCAAGTCATTAAATGTAGTTTTAACGTCATATTTTGTGAAAGTATGAACATCTAAAAGAAATTTTGTCTATGGGTACTTTGCTGTGGGGTGAATAAGCTGGAACTACATTTTTTGTGAAAAGAAGGTATTGAATAAGCCACTCATCTACCTTTATTTATGAGAGTGGTTCCTGGGTTTGACGGCATCTTTGAAATAATTTCCAGAAATGACAGCTCAGGATCACTTAGAAGATTGAAATCCGTTCTACTGATACCATGCCTACAGAAAAAGAAACAACAGAACATTAACCATAAACTAAACAAACTTGTTGATCACGGCAAACATTGAACACTGATGCTCTTAGAAGAATCACAGGGAGCCCAAAGACTCCCAACTATGAGATCCAGGCTACCCAGCACTTATGTTTTATGCCCAATGTAAGTTTTTCAGGTCACCCTAAGACAAAAGTTAGTAGCCCGAGGCCCCAGGGTACTACTAGAGCTTGGGATTTCTGTGGAAAATTCAAACACAAAAAGTAACAGAACAGGTCTAAAGGGTTGGAACATAGAGTTCAATAATAATAATAATAATAATTTTTTTTTTGGCTGGGAGTTACAGTTTTACTGTGAAACAATTTTTTTGTTTCGCTTACTTGGCTACACCAATGAGCAGATCCTTATCATGTTTGCCACACTGCCACCAGTCAGGAAAGCTAGAAGATGGTTGTGCCAGTTGAAGACGCTCATCTAACTTCTCATGAGGTAAAACCTGCAAACAAAGGATTGCGTCCAAAGTTAACAACCGAAACTGAGAAAGTTGATTTGACTGAAACTGAGCAAAAGAGTTCTCAGTGAACAGATGAAAAAATATTATTAATTCCAAATGAAGCATTTAACACTGTCGATACTCGAGTCCAACTTTGGGTTTGGGGATGTAGTTCTAAGTTTTGAGCCTATGGTAACCGAGACCATTCAAATGAAAGTCTCCAAGCAGTACTTTCCAGTGATACCGTAACTTATTAGGTTGTACAAGGTGTTTATAGGTTTTGAGTCTACGGTTGAAATCAATGAAAGCTTCTTAGCAGTACTTCCCACTGATGCTATGTATTTCTCAGTAGTTTGAAAAATGAAATTTGGTTTTTCCTTTTTTCGATCTTAGGCACACTTTGATGATTGAAAGGGTTAAAGTGGTTTATACTCTACCTCTTCTCGAATCTTTGAAAGCAGCTGTATTCTGTGAAGACTTCTACTGGCTCGTTCTTCCGAAATAGCTTCCACACTTATACCTGCCAGGTAAAATTTATTTTTAGCAGCAGATCACATTGATACTACAGTCACAGTTGAATCTTCACTAAGAAAACACCCTTAATCCTAAGTCCAAAACATTATTTACACAGCCTCATAATTTAGAAGCTTTCATCATCAACATCAAATTTATCAACGTTGAAATACTGACAAATTAACAGCTGAAGTTACTTTTCTCTCATTTCAGATTTACGGCAAAACAAAGGCCTGGGGTTCCACATTATTTGATTCTTTTAAAATTGTTTGAAATTCCTCTTTTAACTTGTTTGCTATAAGTGTAGATAATTAGGCTCCTGCAGGTCACTCCATTAAAACACTACCTTCCCTTTCCTTCTTTTTTTTTTTTAATCTAACATGGAATTAGGAAATGCAGGAATCGTGACAACTGACTAAATAATAGCGTGCAAACATGAAGTATATAATTTTATGTTCAAATGCACTTTATAATTCATTTGAGAAGTGAGATCAGACCAGCTTGTTGACATGCCATACCAGTAATCAGAGCAGCAAACTCTGCATCTAACAGTAAGATTAACAACAATTGTTGCTGGCGAGTACAAAAGACGGTGATTACTTATTTTCCAGCCTGCTCCTCAGTTGAAGTGTTGATGTGTATTTGTACTTACCTCTGCCTGCATCTTCTTCAATGGCTTGGCCACATACCCTTCTGCACATTGCCATAAAATCTATGTGGTAAGCAGTCAACCTTTCGTCATTCTTCTTATCCAGCCGAGCCTGACGTCTGAGGGATCAGTAAAGACATGGTTACAGTGGCTCTCGAAGTATTAAATTATTAGTTTTCTGGAAACGTGAACACAACAGTTAATTTTCCTTTTTCTGTTTTAACTTGAAAGCGTACCTACTAATTCAGCCCCTGGAAGTTCAGTCGCATTAGGAAAAATTAAACAAATTGGAACAATTGCAAAGTAGTTTAAAAGAGAGCAAAGTTTAACTCTTTTCAATTGATGTTTTCCTTTGTGTTGCCATCATGGTTTATTAAGCTCCCTGGCTAATATCTCTAGCAAGTGACCACCCTTCCTATAAAGGGAGTCACAAATGAGAGTTTTAACTGTAAATGACAGCCCTGTACAGGAAAATGTGAATTCTAAATACGGTTGAACCACACTAACTCGAACTCTGAAGGGAAGCGAAAATCAGTAAAGTTAGCGGGGGTTGAATTATCGGGGTCGGTGAAAATTTTATCAACTTGGGGGATGGCGAAGGAATTCAAGTCCAATGTAGGCTGAGGCTTTCTAAACAAGAGAACTTTTTTAACATCTTACAGAAAGAATTGGAAAGCCTTGAGCTGTAAGCAAGTAACATTGATTTTTACATACTCAGCCAATGAAGTGTAAATTGCACTCCCCTGAAGAGTAGTGAATGAGATCAGAGATGACTAAATACGTTACACTTTTCGATTTTAGGCTTTGTATCAATACAAAAGACACCGTATGTGGTAGTGACTGATAAGATCGTGAAATGAATGTTAAATACATAATCAGTCCAAAGTTACAATAAGATAAAAAGCAGCCTATTTTCTTGATACTGTATTTTGAGAAGTCATAACAACAGAGTTAGAGCTATCAGGGTAAATTTGGGCCAAGGGAAACAAAAAATAGTTTGAGTTAGCAGGGATTTCGAGTTATCCGAGTTAGAGTTATCCGAGTAAAAATTACTCAAAAATAGGGCCAAATCCAAGGGAAATCAAACTTAGTTCGAGTAAGTACACAACAGCAACAGCAAGACAAAACTTGGAGGTGGGAGGGGATTAATTTAGAATAACCACAGTCTCATTGTAGTTAAGGTTGTATCATCACACCATGTCAGGATGTGAACAGCAAAAATTCTAATCATCGACTGTTGTACAGGCATGGACGTCACTATGCATGCTAACTTATTAAGCAGTCATTGTCACACTGACCTGAATCGTGACCAGTCATAGGTACCTTCCTTTCTGTTGTACTCAACACCAAAAGTAGTCACTGTACGATAGAAGTCCACCTCTTCACGTTTGGACCACCTGTAAGAGAAGAACAATGTATTTAGCCACTTGTCTTGGTGAAACTTGATTAAATATGTCTGTCTGAATTCTTGGTACTGTCTCAGGGTTTCAGTAATGTTTCAAGTAGATGTCAGAACCACTAATAAGCCGATACCTGAGCAGTTTTTCATGAGCATATTTTAGTCACAGTAGGCAGAAAATGGCTGTTTCTTTGCTCGAGACGTTAATATCGTCCGAGACGTTAATAAAAGTCGTCTCAAGACGACTTTAACGTCCAGTATAAAAACGAAAAATAAGCCAGACGGATTTAATGTCTGACGACTTTAACGCCTTATTTTAAGTGCGTCGTTTAGATGTCTCAGACGTTAAATACGTCTAGTATAAGAACGAGACGGCTTTAACTGGGACAAATTTAGCCCTATTTGTATATTCGCGTTCTTAAAATTTATTTGGCGAAGAGTTTAGTCATGTCCAGTCACTTCCGAGTATAGCTTTTTTTTAGAAAATCTTGTGTTTTTTCTGTTATTCTGTCCACTTTAATGCATCCCGTTTTTATTCCAGACGCATTTAACCTCTGAGACGTTAAATACATCCAGACGACTTTAACGTCTCTAGCATAAAAACGGCCAATGTCAGAAGTCTGCTGGTTACCACCTGCTAATGGAACCAATGTGTTACTTGTCAGTTAAAGCTGTATTAGAAAAGTTAGTTAACAAATGATACATTAAGAAATACTAACTTTTGAGCCATTTCTGCCTTCTTCAGTTCTTTCTGCCTGACAGCTTCTTCAAACCTTTCCTTTCTTTCCCGTTCCTGTATGACAGTTTTGAAACAATTTAACACTGAACTGTTTGAGAAACACAAAGTTCTAAGAAACCATTCTGACTACTGCACACAACAGCCACTTTGTAAGAGAAGCTTTCATCAAACTTTTCAGGATGTGAACAGCACCTTCAATTTGATCGAAGGCTGAAATACTTAGAACTTCATTACCAAGAACTACTGCCACACCCCCTTCTAATTTGAAAATTTAAGGGAATCTAGAAAAAATAGGAACAGAAACAAATCTTCTCTCTCTTTATAACTCTTTTCACCTTTTCTGCAGCTGCTTTCTTAAGCTCCGCCTTTTTCACCACTCTCTGATAACCAGCGATGATTCTTCTGAGTCTGGTGTTTAAATCAGACGGCGTTGGCCACCTTAAACTTGAATTGCCCCTTGTCTCACCTCCAGCCGCTAAGTTTGAATAAAATGAACAATGTAAACATGGAGATTCGCAGTTCTTTACTTGTGATTTGTCAAATGATAATAAAGAGGATTCTACTCTATTTTTCTACTCAAAATATGTCAAAAGGTGCAAACCTTACCTTCATACATTTTCTCTGCCTTCCGAGGAGTACCAGGTGATGAAATGGCAGAAACAGTATCCTGAAATCAAGTTGATTGCTTGTTAATTGTGGCAGGCATTGAGGAGAGGGGAGAAAGGACGCCTGCAATAAAAACCCTCTTTTGTTCATTTCTGCAGACATTGGTGGCTGCAAAATTCCAATTGGCTAATTCACACTGGGCGGTAAACATAGTAAACTCCCACGTGAAGTCAGCCATGCGTAAAAGCTCGCGCAAGTTTCTGATTAGTGAACGTATTGACAGTTGACATAATTTGATTACCAGGAAATCGGTGGGCGTAATGCAAATAGCCCAGTTCTTATAGCAGGCACCCCTTCCCTTTTCCCCTCTTCTTTTTTGTGCCCCCCTCCCCCCTTCCCATTTACGTCTCCCTCGCAGGCAAGTTAATTGTTTCACCCAAGGTACAATACAGTAAACAAATGTTGGGTGAAGGAGAAGAATAAAAAGAATCAATATTGAATTAACCCTTGAATCAACACAGTCTCATTGTAGGTAAGGTCGTGTCATCACATGATTCAGGATGTGAACAGCAAAATTCTAATCATCGACTGTGAAAGAGGAACATTAATAATAACTAATTAAAAAGAAACCTTATCATCTTCATCATCCATGTCATCATCTTTCTGGGAAACGCTGGATGGTTGTTGATAGTCAGGATCGTCATTTGCATCATCGTCATCTCTAAATAACAACAAGATTTTTTTAAACTAGGAGTAATCGGAGATTAGGGTAGTGCGTTCGGCGGTCGAAAGAGGGGATTTTGTTTTTTGGTTATTGGGATAGATGAATATGTCTATGGCATATTGTGAAATTAAGGGTTATTGTGTACAGTGAAACCTGTATTTACTCTGTGCATGAAGACGGTAGGGAAACTTTGGTAGCAGAAAAACAAATTACATGTGTAAATCCTTTGAAGTTTGTTGTAGTTGTCGGTAAACTAAAGTGCTTGGCGGTCCCTTGGGAAAAGTGGAAAAAGTGCACCAAATTTGCATATACGGTATAAAATTGAAACCTGAAAACACGCTGGCGAAAGCGAAATTCGCAAGTATTTATATAAACAGACTATGCGCTTCTACAAATTCTCCGTTTTCTTTGTAGTTTCGCTCGCCAAATTAAGATTAAGCTTTTCCAAACTCTCAGCCTTCATTTCCAAGTTTTCCACCGCGCTAAAAAATCACAAAAAGTTTGGAGTGTCTCCCGGAATAAATAAGCCGCGTTTGGTTTCGCGAGCGTTCCATCGATCCATCCGCATAATCTCCATCAAAGTGAGAAAAACATTCGTCGCTTGATTCTTGCTCGTTTTCTGGCTTGAATCTCGCTCGTGTCCGGCCATAAATTTTCGAACAGGATGGCTTGAATACATATATGGTCCGATTCAAGCTCAGTCAAGCCATCCGAATGTCACGGCGGTACACGTCTCCCTCTATTCTCGTTTGTTTGTCTCGTTCGTGTCAGCCGAATCATCGCCATGATTTGATTCTCGCTGATTAGCATATTTTATATGTTTTAGGACACACTAAGCGTGTTGTGCCAGCGTGTTGTGAGCATGTAGTTCGGTGAAAACTGCAAAAAAGCTTCGAAAGCAGAAGGACGCACAAAAAGCACATGGAAATACACAATGTGAGCAAGGATGAGATGAATGACCCTGTTAAGTTCCAAGATCAGTCAGTCTGTCAGTCAATTGATTTGGTTTTTGCAGCCAAAACTACAACTACATGTAGGGTACTTAAACAACCTTACAGTGCAGGACACCAACTCAGTTCTGAGCCCTTGCCCACTAGTATAATTATTATCTCCCATGAGGAAATTCCCCAAAGCAAGTTGCTGATGTCCATACTTGGCTGCCAAATGACTATAGAGACCAAGTTAGTACGTAGTTCTAGATACCTCACACATTGATATGCAAATAATGATCTTCTAAACTCTTGGTTCACTCTTTTTATCAACACAAATAAACTACTTGCCTGTCATCTGGGTCAGTAGGTTCACCTGCTGTAGAGTCATTCATGTCATTTGGAAGACCAACTTTAGGAAGGAAACACAAGCAGGGGTCTGCTTGCATACTCTTGTAATGCTCATACCCTAAGGAGAACATAGAAGGGTAGCAACATGAAACCAAAATCCTAACATTTCATCACTGTGGAAAAGCATTATTTTACTCACCATACTTGTAGACTCCAATCAAAAGTGACTTATCACACTCTTCATCCCACCAGGTCGCTGGTGGATCACCTTCTGGGGGGTGGATAACAATGTCCAAATCACTACAAACAAACAGCAACAGAAAATTAAATGAGAAAAGGAAAATATATACAAATAAACAGAGTTTACAAGAGATTAGAACAAACGCAAATTCTTCTGAAACAAGTGATTCAACATACAAATTAACAACAGAAATCTGACTACTAAAGTACCACAGATCCTCTATTAAGCCACCCATCCCTAATAAGTCCCCCTTTTTGCATATTCACATACAGCACTCACAAGCTTTGGGGTAAATATTACAGGAGCGTGTAGTAAAAAAATAACTGTAATTACCATAATCAGGAATCACTTCCTCAATCAACCAAAGTATGGTTTATTGATCTTTACCCATGTGTAGGAAGAGAGCATCACATCACATTTTGCTTAATTAATAAGTTCTCCCTCTCTATTAAGCCCCCTCCCCTACCCCCCTCGAATGCAATTGAAATAAATAAGTCACTAGGGAACTAAAAAGAGAATTTACAGTAAACAAATTTTTTTTTTAGGGGAACACTAAGCAGTTTACCCTCTTAAATCTGTGGGCCTTAACCAAAAAAATATAATCATAGTGATTAAAATTAAAACCTAAATTATAAAACATCATACAATTCATAACATAAGAGGCATTTACAGCAGCATTAACAACAAACCTTGCATTGCATCCTTCCCTGATCTTTGGTCCAAGTGTACCAATCACTTCGTGTCTCAAGAAAAACAGGAGTTTGACACGTAACAAAATCCTTGCAAAAAAAAAAAACATTAAATGCATGTAGGTGCTTAAATTCCTTCATGGATATGAAATTAATCAAAAGTTTTCAATTTACATTGCTTATAATTATTAAGTGATAGATCTAAAGGAGCCAAACATAGACAGCAGGGAAAGATAATTTTATGAATCCACATTAATTTTTGATAACAAAACAAAACTAACACAATTCCTGGATATTAAGCTTTATCCTTCTTAATCTTGAGCCCATTTTGCTAAGCCTTATGTCAAGGTCAAGAAGTAGCCAAAAATCACCACCATCTTGTCTTGTAACATTTGATTACACCAGTGCAAAGGTACAAAATAATGGAAAACAATCTTACTTGTTACAATGGTGCTGCAAGTGCTTCTTGTAGCCCTCATCAAGTATAAGAGTTTCTGGATCACACGTCCGCCACTCACTGCCAACTTCAAGTAGAGCAATGGCACTTTTGTTCTTGTTTGATGTCTTGCCTTTCTTGTTTCTCCCCTTGCTCTTGCCTGTAGCTGGTAATGGAGTGTAAGTAGCATCTCGCTCCTCGCTAGGCAGTCTTTCTCGGGTAGCAGAGGCCTTGATCAGATCTCTTATAAAGCCTTTAACTTTCTCATCCCCTCTGTAATGGTGGAGACAATACACAAGTATGGTGCGGGAAATGGCTTCGACATCCCTTTCCGAGACCTTAGTTTTGAATCGCCCTGAAGCAATGACATCCTTCCACTGTCCCCAGCTACATGCAAACAAAAAGAAATCTCAGTACTACTACTACTACTCTACTCAGCCGGCTGCAAGGCAGTCGGCCACAATCCCTCTCCACTGTTTCCTATCCTGCGCCATCCGTCTGATTTCCTCTGGTAGTGGTGGGTGCTCACTGTTTATGACCTTGGCAATATACTAATGCCTATATAATATTTACACATTTTTAACAGAACTAAAAAGTCATAACATTGTAAACATACAATTAATGGCCTGTTTACATTAGAAGCTCTTTTGAATACTTGGCAATGAAGCTAAATGATAGCTGCCAGAAAAATCACACCAACTGACATGAGCCACCAGTGAGTTTCATCTTGGTTAAGCTCTTGAATATTAGTACATGTTAGTTTTGTTTTCCTTTATTTCTGCAGTTGTCAATAATAAATATTATTCGACTGTGACGTCATTTTACCTTATAACGAAAAGAGAACACGCAAAATACCTGAGCGTATTACACAGTAGATTTCCGTATTACACCTTAGCATCCCGGGTTTCAAGACACAAGCTATTATAAATAATTTTTATACAAATTTTAGTCGAATAATAAATCCCTTATTCGATGGTTTAACAGATAATACATGCGGACATTTTACTCATTGCTCGCATTTTTTACACAACTTGTAAAATATCCGCGCATATTATCTGTTAAATCATCGAATAAGGTGTATATATTGACAAATCAACTGAAAAATATTCAATAAAAGTGCTGCTAACAAATCACAAGTCCAACTTACCCATAAACAAGCAAGTTCTTTTCCACCCTGAAACACTCCACTCGGGTCCAGGATGACCTTCGTGGTATAGGTGCTTCTTCATCTTCCTCAAGATCCAAGTCTGATAATTCAAACTCACCATCTTCATTGCCGTACCGCTTTGTTTGTTTCCTTTGCCGTGGGGCATCAATAATGCGATTATCCTGCAAGACAAAACAGGATAACTATCTTGAAACTCCATTCATTGCGTAGTATTAGAATAACAAATCAAATGAAAGAATAATCATGGCACAGTCTTAAAGTCGTGTTTAGTCAGGATTGCATTCTTTAATGCCAACCTTGTTCATAAGATTGACATCCAAATCAGCTTTTTTGGCCCATTTCTGCCAGAAGTCCGGGTCATCAATATCAATTTCCTCTTCACCCTTGGACGACACAAAGCTTGCCTGTAAGAGACAAAAAGAAAAGTGTCAAGTGCTTATTGAATAAAGTCAACTGATATATTTTACTTGGAGGCTCAGGAAACCATGCAAGCTGAACGTAAAGTAGTTCAGCCTGGATTTCATTCCTACCCGAGACAAGTCACCTCCTTTTAACCCTTTAAGCCCTAAGAGTGATCAGCATCAAATTTCTCCTTGCAATATTAATGCCTTATCAATCAAAAAGGTCATGAGAATTAAGGACATGATCACACAAGATGAATTCTATTGATATCTAAACAATTTCTCCCCAATACTTCTATAGGAAATGTATAGGGACAAGAAATGAGAATTTAAATTTTGATATTAGGGCTTAAAGGGTTAAAATGGCCACAGTACAGACAGAAAATTACACATTAAGTCCAGGTTTACCAAGACTTATTTACCTTAGCAAAAGTTGATCCCTTTCCCTGAGACTCAATCTGAATGACTTGGGTACGCCGCTCAAGAATCTGATCAATGTCTTCCTCGCAAAACCTACCAATTGAATGATGCAAAGGTTAGTGTATTGAAGTTATGCTAAGAAATATCTAACAGAAGGACAGCACTTACTTGGAGCTGTCATCATTTTCTTCTTCCATGATAGCACCATAAGCACCCTTTCTCAACAAGTCTTCAATCTCTCTCTTGGACATCGATTGCTGGAGAAAAGAGAATACAGATTAAAAAGGTAGAAGCCAAAGGATTGCTTTCTATCGGTACATAAATTACTAGTCTCTTTGAAATACAACGGAAACTATGAAACATAACCAAAATCTATTCATTCAGTAAAGCGACCAATGCCTTAACCCACCCAAGTGTCAAAATCAAATTTAAAAGAAAATTCCAAATGCCATTTTACAAAATGTTGAAAAGCATACGGTACCATGCTAAAGAAGTTTTATTTGAACGGTCACACCACAGAATTTCGTTGACAGACAAAACGTTAGAACTACACTAGTACATGTCTCCATAAAAGTGGCAGTAAAAGGCTTAAAAATGATTTCCAAGGCTGATGCCAGTCCTTACATTGTTACTTGCATTCTCCTTGGTATTCATGGACTGCAGCACTGCCTTGTCCAGGCCCAGCTTCATGCTTGCTCGGTCAAACATTTCACGCTCATAAGAGTTCCTGGTGATGAGTCTGTACACCTTAACAGACCTGCTCTGTCCAATACGATGACACCTTGCCTGCGCTTGAATATCATTCTGAGGATTCCAGTCAGAGTCAAAAATGATCACAGTGTCAGCAGCTGTCAAGTTGATTCCTAATCCTCCAGCTCGCGTACATAACAAGAATACAAAGCGGTCAGAGTCAGGCTTGCTGAACCTGTCAATCGCAGCCTGCCGTAGGTTTCCTCTGACACGCCCATCTATCCTCTCGTATGGATACCTCATATGAACAAGGTAGTCTTCCAGAATGTCAAGACACCGAACCATCTGTGAGAAAACCAGAACTTTGTGCCCGTTCGCTTTCAGTTTTGGTAGAAGCTTATGAATGAGCACCAACTTTCCAGAAGCATCAATCATGACAGTAGCATGCTTGAGAGTCTTTTCAGTCATTGACAAGTTATGCTCAGCAAGCACCTTATCCTCAGCACCGGTAATCAAAAAATGATTACAACACTTGCGGAGTTCCATCATGGTGTTCATCAAGTTTGGTACATTTGCACTGGAAGTTGCTCCCTTGCTTAGAAACGCAAAGTTACGCTCAAGGATAGCTCTGTACAGCTTTTTCTGGATGGTGGTAAGCTCCACCTGTAGATAATGTCAAGTGAGCATTAAATAACAGGATAAATTAAATGTTGTATATGGATTGCCACAACGATGTCGATATATTTAACAAATTAGTCACAAATTAAACAATCCTAACTAACTATAGGTTGTTATCCTGTGTTATGGCACCAAACTAATTTTCTCTGTCCAAGATAACAAAGGCATCAGCCACTGGTTTAGTAACTTTTACATGAACTTGGTACAATTAGCCACACATTAGTTAAAGTAAGACCAAAAAGATGTGTCCAAAGTTTAGATTGGGTTAAGAGGGTGGCAAAGGGTTTCTGCGTGACACGTGGTGGACCCAAAATTAAACAGCATGACAAAGCCACAATATGCCGCGTGATGCTTGACTGGACATCGCATTGTGTTGCGTGATTTGCTTTTTTGCAAGCATGCGACATGTGATTTGCCTTCTAGATTTTTATGATAAGTGAATGAATGTTCTTTAACAGCCTTTGACTTGATTCCAAAAACTAGAAGTCCTGGAAGGCTAACATTCAAATAAAATAGTCTAAATATAAGTTAATAAACCATGACACCATTTTCTGGTCTTTTCTTGACCTCTGATCTACAATTTGATCTTAGGTCCAAACATCGTAATGATAGATGTTAGTTAATGTAGTTAAAATTGAAACAAGGACTATGTCCTCGTTTATTGTTTGATAGTCTTGTTGACCCCATGATGGATCGTTAGAAGTCTCATTGCATGAAACAGTCGAAACAATGTCGACCAAAATGGTAAACAGGGAGTCAAGAGGCATAAGAGTTCTGGTATTATTTTATGCACCCTGAGATGATCCCCTTATCCATTGAGATTTAATTTGTAAAAAAAATTTGCAAGTGATTGTAGGCCAAACAAATAGTATTGTTATATAAAATTACTGACTATTAAAAAATGTTTTGACTTTATGCATTTTCTTCCATGATCCGATAGATTGAAATCTTATCATTTTCTTAGTTTACCCTATTTAGTCATTTTGATATGACGCGATTAGTTAAAATTGTACTCGGTGATGCATAATTTAATAGGAACCCCCCTTTGCCATCCTTGTATAAAGCTCGAATATAAAACATTTTCATTAGGAACACTTCATTAGCAGATATTTAAAAACACAGCCTAACACAATATTCAAGGTGAATAATGCACCTCTATGATGGTTTCTTCTTTGGGAGCAATGTTTTTCTCAACATCCTCTTTCAGCCGTCTCAACATCATTGGTTTCAGAAGCTAGTGGAACAAACAAAAAAACACAATTATTACAAAACATCATTACCAAATTTTCTTTGAAGTGACAACATTTATATTTTGTACACATGGGATGATTTTGCAACAACACTAATAAGTCTGACAAGTGTCTACAAATAGGAAAAGCTAGTTTTTTGCATCCTTGATCAGTGAAAGAAATTGTCTTCCTGTGATTCAGAAGTCTAACATGTTGCCACATCATTTCAAGGATGTTAGACCTCAGATTTTCAGCCCCAAGTTCTTAATTCAAATCCTCCTGTTAAACATTTCTATTCTGAGAACTAATTATTTTTAGTGGTACCTCCCCTAATATTCATAGGATCACACCTGTTTGAGTTTCTCTACTTGAGTCTCTGTCTTGAGGTTGCCAAACTCCATTAGGAAGGCCACTTGAGAGGGAAACTGCGCTGGTTCAAGGAAGTTCAAGAGACTGAACAGCTCATCTACATTGTTCTGCAGTGGAGTTCCTGTCAGCAATATCCGATGTTCCTAAAAAACAGCAGCGATGACATTATTAATACATGATATTAAGGTGTGCTGGCTGCATGATTTCTACTGTAATTCTAAAGGAGTGAAGCAACAAGGAGTGTTACCACAGACTATCTCATGTTCAGAAAACTAATGATTCTCCCTCCCTCTAAAAACTGTGCTAGGTTTATGTAGTTGGTAGTGTCCATTTATACCAGTAGTGAAGACAGACCATGTTGTGCAAAGTGTCTGGCCTGAGTCTCCCAAGCTGGACTACTGTGCCTCTAACAAAGGGATGCAGGAACTGTTTACCACCAATCACTTATTATAACAATTCAACCACACTTACGACACAATTTGAGACAATAGATACGGTATTTAACTATACCATGCTTAGGTTGTTGAGGCCTTCCAGAAGTTTGCAGTTCCGATTCTTCAGGCGATGTGCTTCATCTATTACCACACACCTCCATGGCACTGCACTAAGTTGCATGTTGTCAGCTTTTATGTGAAATAAAAGAGGGCAATTATTTTAGATAGAGACTTGTCAGTAAGAATATTGTTGCCCACAACAGACCTCAAGGAAACAAACATATTATTCACAGGTAATAAAACATAACAGTTTTATTTCAGTAACTAAAGTAGCAGTTGTCAAAAGCGAAAATTTTAAAGTTTTGGAACAAAGAGTACATTAATTTTACCTTCAGTAACAGGGTCATGAACAATCATTTAAGGGAGGGACTTTAATATTTGAGTAAGTAAGTGCAACACAGATTTTATTTTTACCTATGATTATTTCATAAGTTGTTATCATTGCTTCAAACTTGAATAATCCAGGAATTGGTTGGCCCTGAGAAGCAAAAACATGAAGCACACAGATCAACAAATTTTGGGTAAGACTCAACATATTATCTACAGAATCAATCAATCAATCAATTGAAAAAGAATAATATTATTGAAGGGTCTATGTCGGTTTTTTACAGTTTCCATTAACAGTTTGGATTTTTTGAGCCAAGAAAGCACTCCCTTGCTAAATAAGTGACAGGTTCATGTAAGTTGCAGAAGACTCTGTATTTTCACAAAAACACTGAAATTAAATCCATTTTGTTTTCTGTCTACCCTACATGACTTTTTAGGTGAAAACGTTTTCCCCAATGATGTGGGATGTTTGGTATAATTCAAACTCTTTTACTTAAGCTAATGTTAACATCTGATTAATTAAGTAACAAAATGTTGTTAAAAAACACAATTTGTGAGTAAAAAGTATCAAAATTCAACACAGGCCCTTTATGCACCTAGCCACTCGATAATAACTAGCAGTAATCGAAGATTATGGAGACGTATTTGAAGGAACTTTCGGCGGAAATGAGCCCCTGAAAAAAGAAATAGGGGCGGCCATTTGGAAGACCAGACACCAAAAAATCTCAAATTGTACTGCATGTAAGGCACAGGGCAACCAACATGAAATTAGGATTGCATTCTTCAAATGCAATAATAATATTGTTCTTATATGAAAAATCAAAGTATAGACACTTGCAGACACCATTCAAGTCAGTTACTGGTTTCATGTTCGCCAAGAATTAAAATTTAAGGTGTTATTTAAATGTATCTGGTTCCTAAGTACCCTTTTTATGTGAAATCTCTCTTAAACAGTTGATTATGAACAGATATAATTAATTGGCCACTGCAGAAAGGTGGGTGTAATGGAGAACCTATCAAATATGGACACCAATTGGGCAGACCCAGGTGTCTGCATAAAAGTGCCTACAACCCTTAAATACATATTTTCAGAATCAACTCTACCCACATTGAATAGTCAAATGGTGAAAAATTTCTTGTTTTGAACATGTTATTGAGTTATAGAGATTTGAATACACAAAATGCTAATTAGATGATGTCAACCCGGGACTGCCATTATTTCTACATCAATTTACAATGCCCAGGTGTGCATTTCTCCAAAGTCCCAAAACCTTTTCGGACCCGAAAAGTTGTGTTACGTGCAGAATGTTAACCAATAAAGTTTTGGTTTTTGTTCAATATGAAAGCTAAGCAATAAAATCTTACGTTTACTACCAGGGTTCTCCTTATCAGGCGGTAACCGGTAAAATTTACCACTTTAAGCAGCACTTATTACTGCCTGTAACCGCTTGCCCCTGGAAAATTTTTAAGACACAGTTTTCCCTTTACCGCTTAGCAAAAATCCCTTACCTGCTGAGCTGAAATTTTGGGAGAACCCTGTTACTACACAACTTTAGCTGATTTGTGGGGTAAAAGCTTCAATGTCTTTCATTAGAAACTACATTTAAAAAATTGCTTTCGGGCCCGAAAAGTCTTCGGAAGCTTCGAGAAACGCACACCTGTTTACAGCTTGAAGACAATTTGATAAATACTAAAAATAAGCTGTGGATAGTCAATTGATTCGTAAAAAAACATTACTTAGAGGTGAAAATGAGTAGTTGTATAATATATTATTCCCGGGTTGAGGTCATCTAATTAACGTTTTGTAAATCCAAATCTCTATAACTCAATAGCGCAACGTTCGAAACAAGAAATATTTCACCATTTAACTATTCCATGTGCATAAAGTTGATTCTGAAAATATGTATTTAAGGGCCTTAGGCACTTTAAAGAAGTGTCTGTATTTAAGAGGTAGGGATTGTATGAAATGTGGTGTCTTTGGGACCAAAAGTGTTGACATCTGTAATAGAGAGGTGTCTGTAAGGAGAGGTTCAAGTGTACTCTAGAGAGGTGGCAAATTCACTGTATGATAAAAAAAGGTAGATTCTATCACTTACATGTTCATCTCTGAAGTAAAATTCATACTCCTGAATCAAGTGACGACTTGATGCACTGAAAAGGAAAATGATACCCTTATGAGAAAATCACGGTCTTGATTTAGGCCCCGTCCATACGTATCCGGATATTTTTGAATCCGCAACTTTTTTGTTACGGATTAGAAAATATTTGCGTCCACACGTAGCGTAATCGAATCGTATTTGCCCGAATTCACCGGATACGGGTGGACGGAAGGCCAATCCGCAACAAAAAAGTTGCGGATTCAAAAATATCCAGATACATGTGGACGGGGCCTTAGAATCACTCTTTGACAATGAGGCAAACTTACCTTCCATGATAGACAACAGCATTAATGTCACTCCAAGTCTCAAATTCTCTTTGCCAGTTAGAAATAGTAGAGAGTGGTGCTATCACAAGAAATGGTCCTCTGACACTATACTTCTGCAAATCAAAATATTTCCTTTCCAGTTAAAGCTTCAATGATTTAGTCACATACTTAAAAAATTGAAGGACCGTTAAATAACTATTGATGAGCAATATGCAGTGAATTTTGCACTTTGTTATTCAGTCATACATTTTAGATAAAATGTTGTACATTGTTGGCACCCAAGAAGAGACACCTGACTTAAAGGCCCACCTTCACCCAAAAGACATTGTGGTCATTTGTTTTTGTTTTGAAATGCTCCATTGTTCATACGCGTGATCTGATTGGTTGCACACATTCAAGCGTGCATTTCATGTAACACAAAATTCAATACAGGAAGTGATCACGGTGCACACAGCATTTTGGGTGAAGGTGGGCCTTTAAGCTAAGTTTGCAAGGGGCTAACATTATTTTAGGGTATTTCCCTTCACCAGTGAGTGACTAACAGACTATTTTTAATTGGTGTAAAGACTATTTTTTTTAATTTTACACCCACCTGCATTTCAATAAGAAATGAAATTGACTGGATGGTTTTTCCAAGACCCATTTCATCAGCTAGAATGGAGTTTTGCCTGTAAAGTAAATAAAAGCAAAAGCATATATTTCAATAATAATTATTTATTGAAATATTAACAAAGCTGACAGCATTCAATCATTTAAATGATATACTACACATTCTATAATAACTCAAGATAGCTTTTGTGAGAAGCAATTGCAACAGCAAAAGCAAAAAGGAAAAAGTTTTTTTGACACTTGGAAAAAAGCTATGAACGTTCTAGCTTCTGCTCTCTCTTTTTTTTAATCACATTGAGATATGTTTTAATTTTCAACTGATGGATAAAGAGATCCATGTAACTGCTAAAAAGATTTAATAAAATGCTTGAATTCATATCGTGAGAGTGCCTTTTGTAGAATCTGTTTTCAAAAAACAATTTTTTTGGACAATTTTCAAGCTGTTCATTGAAGCATGCATGTAAAAAATCACCATGCAAAAGTAAGCACATTAATTTCCCAACCCAATTAATAAAATTGTCTCCCAAGCTAAGAGCATGAGCACAGCTATGAGTCCTTTATGTTTAACAAATACCTTTTGTAAGAGACAACTGAACATGGATCAAGTGTAAATCAATCAATGCACTGCTTAGAGTTTCCAATCAGTGATCAGTGATTTGAATAAACTTCAATGAACAGAACAAGTTATTATGTTTATTTCTAATAACAACTGAACCTGAAGGATTCTTTACCTGTTACACCAACAGAAGGTTAGCCAGTTGACACCTTCTAACTGATATTCACGTAACACATTGGCATTTTTGTATGTGGGTGATGCATCCATCTTGAACCACTCATGAGGGTAAGGGCGGGGACGGAACTACAAAGAAACAAACTACCTTATTATAGGAAATGGCCCTTATCGTAGATGAGTACGCCACGCCAACATATCAGCGGTTTCTCGCTTTCTTGACCCTATAGTCTCGTTTTGATGTTTACGAGAGCCTCTGACGACGATGAGCGTAAACATCAAAACGAGTCTAAAGGGTCAAGAAAGCGAGAAACCGCTGATATGTTGGCGTGGCGTACTCATCTACGATAAGGGCCATTAACAAGGCACGCTGACAATGCGAAGAAAATTTATGTTACACTAAATTAATGCAAATTTTTCAATATTAGGTTTAGATGCATTAAATAAATGCAAATTTTTTGATAAGCATCTTGCTTTATTTACTGCAATTTTCTTAATTCTGCAAACTCGCACTTTACATTTCTCAACGCCAAACTGCGTTTTGGCTTCCGTCAATAAAACCTTCCAAGACAAGTACACACTTTGATGTTTCTAATTTTTTTTTAAAGCCAAAAATTTGGTTTTGAAGCCTAACTAGACCCTATCAATTCAAAAGATCTTTCAAAGCCTCCGTGAAATGTGACTCTGAAGAGCCAATAGAGTCATGAACTAATAGATGGTTTTCACGTTACGTCACGGCGGCCATATTGGTGTACAACTACAAAAGAATTTTAATGAACGTCTTTTGTTGTGTACACCAACATGGCCGCCATGGCCTTTGTCATTTGAGTCCCACAGGACTGAAGGTCACGTGAGTGAAAACCATCTATAAGGTTGTGTAATGAAATAAAGGTGCTTTAAAATAACAATGTTGTAAAATAGCATGCATGAAATTTACATCGACATTAATTAAGATACATCAAATTAACGCAAATTTTGTAAAATCACATTAATAAAGTGCATTGTTAATTTCCTATAATAAGGTACAAGTGAGTTTCACTGGGGAGGTAAAATTTACAGTCAACAGGTTTAATACAACATCAGAGATGGAAGTAGAACCTGCCCAGGCGAGTGTAAAATCTTCTTGGACAAGTACTAATTGTACATTTTTTGGTGCAGTTCCGCAAATCACACCCCAAATGGCAAGTGCTGACAAACTAAGTTTTCAAGCCTTTATTATAGGTCCCTCTTACACAAGCATGTAATGCTATCTTCTGGAAAATAATGCCAGCGAGAATGTATCAGTAAAACAACTAATCTACATAAAACCTCTTCCCTGTTCTTAGTTGTAATTCAATATACCTGTCTCAGTTGCATTGGGGGGAGTTCCCTAAGCTTCTGGAACTGTTTGACCCTGTCTTCATCAACATCAGCCTGTAAATAAAATATTGAAGCCATTATAAGCTGGTACATTTTCCCTACAACTTCTTAAATTGTAAGGGATTCTTTCTTTCAATGACCTTTTCAAAACAACAAACAAAGAAAACCCTTTACAAAGTTCTTTCTGGTTGGCTAGGGTGTAGCTAAGAAAATACTTAGCAGGCTCAATAACAAGTTCAGCCGGTTTTTCTGGCTCATAAACCTTCAAAATCTCCCAAAGTCTTTGTTTTCTAGTCAAATTTCAACCGGTAATAAGTTCTCTCTCAGGTGGTGAAATTAGCCGGCAGCCGGCTCTTAGCTACATCGCTGTGTACCAAGCAAATTGTTTATGCAATTTGCACAATTTTGCACAATCTTATCTGTTTGTTTCTTTCTTATAACATCACTAATATTATATTTTTCTTCACTTAAAGTACTGTAGATTAATGTACACTATCTTTGATGAAGCTGATAACATAATAAAAAAAAATGCAGTAGTTTCATCTACAAATGGGTTAGCTAACCTCAATTTCCCATGTGCTTTCTTCATAAGGCTGTGATCTCCACTTTACAAGGTAATGTGTGATGGGCTAAAAATAGTTTAAGAAAGGAGATAACTTGTATGCAGTGTAATTTTGTGAACTGACAATCAACACTTCCACTTTTGATTGAAGCATGGGGATCAAAGCAGAGGGAAAAAAAATTTAAAAAAAATAACAAAAACAAGAGGCATCACCATGTTGTGCTGAGTCAGTGGGATGTGAATAATTTGCTCAAAGGCCAGACAAGTGCTTTAAGTAACAATGCGTGTAAGAAGTAGGCAATGCTCTGTTGTTCCGTGGCATTTCGCTTTCCGCACATATGATAGTTTAAGGTTTTTTACTGAGAATGCATCAAACTATGGACAACATGTTTTATAAATAAAATGTACTGGAACTTTATTTTAAAGTGATGTTTCTTTTGTGCTACAAGATTTCATCCAATCGTGAAACTCCAAAACAATGGCCAAGAAAGGCTTCTAATTTTACATATTTCCCACATAGTATTTTGGTTGCATTAAAACTCAGAATAGTTTTCACTAAAAGGGAATCAATAAGTAAACAAGAGAGAAATAAATGCACTACCTGGTTAAGTTATGGTAGATTTTCATGTTTTAGCCAATGAGGTGGACAGTTTCAACAATATCACAATTGACACCTTTCCGCATTCCCTGCCGTTACGTTGCCTAGTTCTTACTAGGACCATTACTTAAATATAAGTTTTTGAATTTCATTACAATGGCCAATTATTTAATATCTTATCAACAGTTAAAAAAAAAAATACTGTTAAGTTCCAGTTACTCCACACAACTTGCAATAACATTTTGGACAAAATCATTCATGCCAGAGATTTGTAACACATTTAAGTCACTCGACCATAGTTACAATCTCGACTACTGGGAATAACTTAATATCATGTGGGACAATCATTATGTTGAATTTATGAAGAAACTATCACCTAGTAAAGAAGGAATAAGACAGAGGAAAACCAAGAGTTACAACTTAGCCTGCGTAGCAGGCGTCAGGGAGAAGGGAACTGGTGAGAGAGGGAAAAGACGCCTGCAATAAAGACCCCCATTTTTTCATTTCTGCGGACGCTGGCGGCTGCAAAATTCTGATTGGCTAATTCTCACTGGGAGGTAAACATAGTAAATTCCTGTGTGAAGTCATCCATGCATAAAAGCGTGTGCCAGTTTCTGAATGATGAACATATTGACAGTTGACATAATTCGTTACAAGGAAATCTGTGGGCGTAATGCGAATAGCCCGGTTCTTATAGCAGGCATTCCTTCCCTTCTCCCCCTGTCCATTTTCGCGCCCCCCTCCCCTCCCCGTTTATGACTGCCACGCAGGGTAGTTACAACTTCGCAAAGATGACTTCATAAAATATCCAAACAATGTTATTGATAGTTCATGGCATCAGTCATTTGTTGTATGTCTAACATTATAAACTAAAATAAGTTTAATTTATTTTCAGCAGTTTGAATGAGACATTAGATGAGACATCAGAAGTACATTGTATGCTTGTGGTGAAGTACCCTGACAAGTAATTCAGGAACTTGTCTGACAAGCATTTAGTTTGTTGTTGGAGGTTTCCATTTTACTGCTGTAAATTGGATACATACTGCAATAACTATAATGATGAAACCTCCGTCACAATAATGACATCCACTTAAATCAAAAACCAACAAAAAAACTGAAAGTCCGAGACATACATTGTCATCCAAAACTGTACAAATCAAGTCACAGGTCAAACTGGCTTCAAATGCAGATAGAGACCACTGTTCAGATTCTTGAAAATGGATACACTATTCATGATACTATGAAAACCAGACATTTGTAGAAATGGCCTAACTTGACATGGTTTATTTCCTATAAGGAATAACTAAGGGCCAGTACCAGGCGGTGTGCGTCACGAGAGTTTGACCAATAGCAAGCCGTTGTTTAAACAATAGTCCTCGCGGCAAACAAGAAGCTATTTCAGCGCGTGGAGTTGAAAAAAATGTTTTCAGGCAGAATTAAAGAGAGATATCCCTTCTTCGTCATGGCTACAATTAAATGTTACATTCGAGCACAATGACTGCCTTAGCTGATTTCAAAGTAAACCTACTCGGTTCGATTGCCACATTATAGTAAACTGAACTTTCAAACCTTTTCTTAGACTTCTCATTCCTTTACACGTTTGTTTTTCGTCAATAATTTGGGACATGCAGTTAATTTAGCCTTTCTTCTTTGAGAATTTCGGGGTCTACCCGGGTCTACCCCTTTTAGTTTTCTTGGTTGAAGCCGTTCAAAATTGATAAGTTCACCAATTCACCTAGGTCTCCTGGTGAGAAACAATAATTTTCTGCGCCCACGCGGCGGTCACGCACGTCCTTTATCATCTTTTTGTTTGATCTTTTTCGGCCCATTTTTCCTCAATTATAGTTGAAGGAAGAAAACATTCAAATTTTTATAGGTTTTGATGTTCAGAGTGACATCTTTTGTCGGCGTTTGCAGTGTTTGTTCTGTATAACACGTAGAGCGGTCTTTGCGTGATTTAGGCCTCATGGCATAAATGCATGCATGCATAAATGCATGCATGCATAAATGCATAAATGCATAAATGCATAAATGCATGCATAAATTTGATCTTTCCGGTTGTCTTGTTTACTAATGGAATGCATGTTTCTATTCAAATCAGAATAGTGTCTCTGAGAAAAAGAAAAACCGGCCTTTACGAGTCTTTTTGCGTTTGTAGACTTGTAGGTTTGATTACTTTACCAAAGAAAAGGCGCTAGATTTAAATTCAGGCTAAATAAAGCAAATGTAGGAGATGCTCACTCCGTCGAGACGAAGGGAAAATGAGCCGCTCCACAAATTAACCCATGGGGCAATGCAAGTCGTGACGCATAACGCCTGGGCCAGTACACACTGTCAAAGCTTCTTTGATCAAAGTGTACAGTACCGCTCAAAGGTATTAGTGCATTTGCCGCGGTTTTGCCTAGGTCAAACCGCACTTTTGGGCTGCGGTTTCACCTAGATAATTCTTGTCTGACCACACTAAAAACCCCAGTTTGACCTCAGTATTTTGCGGTCGGAAAAAACCGCAGAAAGAATAGGTCGCGGTCATATTTGAATAGAGTGTTGTTTCCTTTGTTTTGAAGTTCATTAACAACAATAGGTTTGAATGTGAGACATTTCACTTGTTCAGATCCGTCAGAAGTCGGCTGTGAACGCTGCTGTAATTAAAGAAAGAAATAAAATCTAACTTCTGGAACAGAGCTTAAAATGCAAACTGTTTAAGAATTACAGTATGTTTCAACTCTTAATGAATAACGGCGCTTAATTTCTTAAAACCGCTTCATTCAATCGAGCGAAATATAACTATGGATCAAAGTTTACATTCCGCATGTCACATCGAAATAAAATTCCAGAAATTCTAAGAATAATTTACAATACTAAAAGAGAGTCTGTTTTTCTGATTTTTTCGTTAAGGTACATTGAAATAAACAAAAAAAGAGCACCTGATCGCAGGTTAATTTTCCTCATGCATGACAGGGATGACAGAACACGTTGAACACAAAGACAGAATATCATGTGCTTAGTGACGCATACAGTTTGTTTACAAACTAAGCTTCACCAGCCATCAATCAATTTGTCAACTTGCTAGTGAGATGTACATGTTGTGGTGCAATTTTGTCCTTGGTGCAAATTTTATTTTCCTTTGTTTTGGGTAGGGTAATGTATGATATGTCCTTGTAGGTTCTCTTTTTACATTCTCTGAGAGATCGGCGCTGAAAATCATGATCATAGGACAAGGTAAAATGTCAGTAAAAACAAAGACAATACAGTCAACTCTCTCAAGACGCTGCCGCAACCTGGACAAGGCATCCATCTTAATTCGAGAGGTGACCATTTAGAGAGAGTTGAATGTACCCTATGAAGAATTCCTAATCTCACTAATTTTGATAGCAGAGGTTCCAGAACAAAGATTTAGGAATGATCTTCCTTTTTAAAAAAAAAAAATAGAAAAAATCCCAGGATCAAGGTTTGAAAACTAGGATGCAGTCAAGTGCACAATCAATATGTTTGACATGTGTAAAACTACAAACTTTGATCAAAGAAACTTTGACAGTGTAAACCAGCCTTAAAAACATAGTAGAGGTAACATGCAGACCACACAACCAACAAATAAGACAGCAATAAGGTCTAGGAAACTGCACACTGAACAGTTGAACCCAGACACCATCAGGACCAAAAAACAACTATCACTCAGTAATACTACTGATCCCTCATGTCCTTTGAAATGGCTTGAAAATCAAAATGCTTCACACATGGTTGGTTTCACTCTGTGGTTTGAAAAACATTCATCGCATGATCAAAATTTTGTTGACCACAATTCAACGACATGATCAGTTATGTCATGTAGTGCTGAAGTTGCAATGAATGAATTTCAACTCACAGTTACCTCAAATGTGCTCACAAATAATTAATACCTTTCTTAAAGAAACACAGTAACATTCTTCCCAAAAGTTAAGTTGAAGAACTACATTATTTGAAGGCATAATAGTTTAAATTCATTCTTCAGAAAATTCAATGTTACCAATGTTGTGATCAACTTACATGTGATAATTCTTTTTCAAACCAGAGTGAAACCAACGGTGCATAAAGTGAGCTGATTTTCTAGCTATTTCAAAAGACATGTGGGATCAATAGTAACAAGGTGTCCACATTACTGCACCTTTCAATAACATGCAGAATTTGAAATTCACATCTCCGCCAACGGTTGCGTTATTCCCTGCCGTCAATCATAATACGAAAGCCAACGGACCATGTAAAAAGAAACAAACTAAATGGATCGAAATCCACCAATCATAATGCACGGACGTGACCTTTTGAACTCATTGAAGTGAAGATCTGTTTCCTGAGAGGTAAGCTAAGATGATCGACGGCAGTGTAAAACGCAAACGTTGGTGGAAATTTGAATTTCAAATTCCGCATGTTATTGAAAGGCACAGTAAATGGATGCCCATAAAGTGAGGATCATCTGTATTGTACCAACTGCAGTTTCCAGAACTCTCCCTATTTTGAATGGAGTTAACCCATTTCCCTTCGATACTGTTGTGCAGTACATGTACTTACTACTTGCTATTTTGAACTTTTAAGTGTTGAAGACAGTGGGAGACTACTGTACTACACTGTAACTTGACACTAAAGGGTTAAATAATGCAATTTCCCTGCCCATTGATTAACATACTGTATAGTCTAGCCAAGCAGCATGCTACGTGGACAATGACAACTGGACATTAAGAATGAACACCTGCAGGAAGTGGTAGAAATTCTGGAGATGTCACAAAAACAAATAATCATACAGGAGAATAGTTACTTGCAAAGGGTTAATGAATGCTAAGAAAAAAAAAAACAACTTGGACAGCTCTCCAGTGATACCAAACACAAGACAAGAAAATGAAATCAACAAACGAACAGAGATTCAAGAAGTTCAGTCTTCTCAACACCATTGACATAAATCCGACTGTTGATGAACAAGGACTCAGAGCTATTTACTAACACCTTTATGTTCAAACAAGAACTTTACCAACTCTATGCAATGAAAGGTAATGTAAGAAAAATAAACTTGTCAAATGTTTTAACTTAAATCATGTTTTTCATCCACATAATATAATTTGTGACAAAGTATATTCAATGTACACAATGGCATACATTGTACAGTACACCAGAGTTTAACTAGTGAATACAACCGCTAAATTAACAAATTTTTAAACAAAGTGGAACTTTTTGATGTAGGTGTAAGATGTTCTCAGACAACAATTATTTGACCTTGTGAAGAAAAGCTAAATTTATGAAAAAGGTAAGATAAACTCTGTATTTCATGCATGGAAGGCTTAGTAAAAATTAATTATTTATGTTCACTTAGGGTGGAATATATTACATTTGCATAATTTTTAGACAAGAATGGCAGGGTCTGATTTAATGAAACCCATAAAAATAAAGCTGCACACAAAACCATGCTTATACAAACAAGATCCTTATCTAAAATTGTTCTTTATACATGTAAATCAACTCTGAAAGTTAACACGGTCTCTTTGTTCCCTTATTTGCCAGCTTAACAACACTTAAAGTTTCATTATCACTTCAAATGTATAAATACAGACAGGGAATTTAATATTTCAAAAATTTGTTTTAGCTAAAACTATTTTTTTCAAAGACAGACACTTCTCATTACTTCCCTTTTTTAAACAGATTAGTAAGTTTAAAGATATCATTGACATTCATTTGGCTTTTGAATAGGATTAAACAGAAAGCTGTGTTTATTTTTATCCTATATGATCCCTTCAGGCATCTATCCAATATGACCTCTTTACCACAGACATCAATACCCCCACACAAACCACAGACATCCACAATGAATATGGTTAAATTACCATAATCAACACTTAAATAATGTTACAAGTGCTAATTCCAAGGTTGCAAAAGGTTTTTGACAACAAAACAGACCTGTTTACTATCAACCTAGAAAGGGCCATTTTATTTGCAAACCACAAATTATCAGTTGACAAAGAGAAAGATTATCGGCAATAATTGTAAACACTAATGACCCTAATATAATCATTTGGCAACTTGCTAAGATGTTAATGGGGCAACCCCGCAAAAACCAACCACTTGTTTTAGAAACTGTCACGCGAAACAGCAGCAAACAAATTATTTTGCAATAATTTTATCTAACCTGAAACTCAAAGGTTAGTGCTCTAAACTCCACTATTTAAAATGTGGCATAACAGAACTCTTGTACAATGTACCTATATTACACAAGATAAAACTTTAATTAAAGTGGACCTACTTCCGGTTTAAACAAAGTAAATTTTAGACCTCTTCCCTTACCTCTCCAGTATTTTGATCAACTCCTGTAGACTTATCCAACACACGGTCAACTTCCACGTAATCAGGGTTAAATGGTTCCTCATCAAGCTGTCAGCAAAACAAAACACAAGAGATTTTCCTTTGGCATGATCAAGGCTTCAATGCGCAATAACTAGAATCTGAGAAAATCTTTAAAAAAATACCACTAACATAAATCTACATTCCTTCCTGACAAAAAAATGTGTTTACCTCACTGAAGAAAGCCACCGTATTTAGTTTAACTTTGTATCGCTTGATTTTCATGTGTATTCTCTTATCACCTCTTGCCAGCTTTTCAGCTGTTGCCCATTCACAATGAAGATATGAGCTAGATGGTGAAGGAAATATGCAAGGTCATGTAATGGGCTCACACATGTCTCATCAAAAATAGAATCAAGACCACAAATAAACTTACTAATTCTTAAACTTGACAAAGAATTCCTCATAATTTCCTACTTCTTCATCCTGCAAAATATAATGTACATACAGTTTAGATAACATACTGGTCATGACCAAATAAACCAATTACAAGATAGTGTTCATTGGCTGCAAATGACAAAATAATCTGTTGGCTCTTGAGCAACAGACAAGGTTTTAGACAGAAAAAAAAAATACACCATGTTCTTTATGCATCAAGGTTTACACTTTCATGATTTTACAGGGGAGGAAGCCTCAATGATGGAACTCTCTAGCTAAAGGACTGCCGCAGGGCTCCACTCAATACAACAAGAGAACATTTACATGTACCTGTTTAGTCCTCATGGCCAAAATTTTCTCAACTGTTGTTGTCTCTTCCACTTCAGGTCCCACTGGAATGTAGCTTTGAACAGCACCATCAGCTTGAAACGTCGCTGGCACTGCACCTTCAACAGGCTCTTTCTCT